>JAULBS010093631.1:0-17031 GCA_032355785.1 Symmetromphalus regularis | reverse complement strand
AACATATTCCATACCAGTATAATAATGTAAATAATAAGAATTGTGATGTTCGAGATAATAATGTGTTGAATACATTATGGTACAGTGATCACAGCCAAACCGGAAATACGGCACTATCAGCATGTGCACAATTTTCGCATTATATTTTATTAGGAAAATGTTTGCGTATATGGTATCCAAATAAAACAGATGGCGGCCAAGAAGCAGAAAAGTGACTGTGTTTTATTGGGTTTTTGGGAATTAATGACAAGGTTTGATAAGATCATAATTGAGTGGTGGTGCAATGATTCAACATCTGGTGGCCCGTCTGGCCAGTATTTTATAAAACCTTCTGGCCCGACAACCTAAAAAGGTGGTGTCGTGCCACCATTAAGGTCAAGGTCTGCAGGTTTTTTTTCGTACAGAATGGAGGTTGAGTACATATATTTTGGTGTTAGATTTAAAATATCACTGGCAAAATTCATAAAATTTCCTTAATGTAATAAAATATTAATTAACAATAAGTGTACAATCCATTTAAAAAAAACACCTCTCATAGAACCATTATTTTGATATAATTCACCTTTATATTATAAGTAACACATTTGTTATAAGTATAATTAGCATACCAATATCAGTTTTTTATCTATATCACATGTATGCTATGTACATGAAACATATTTTTGGTATATTTTGGTTGGGCAAGTAAAAAAGTAAATCCCTCACATCTGCAAGTGTTTTAAAATAATTTTTCAAACCCTGCTACCAGTTCTAAAAGTTACTGTTTGGTTGATGCATTTATATTATTATGTACTTGTCAAATAGTCTTGGCATAACAGGAAGTTGATGTTTGGAAAACTCTTAATTGACTAGCTTTAACCACATCAAAGTGACTTGAATTTGCTTATTTTACATACTGTTTGATATTTATAAATAGTTCAACAATTGTTTTCCAGTAATTACTGGTAATGGGACTAAAGGAAGTGGGTCAAAACTTTGCTTTGATCTTTCAAATGTTTGCATGTCACTTACGTCATGACATTGTAAATTAGTTTGTTCAACATACTGCAATTCTCCTCATTATATTTCTTAGCAAAATCATTTTATTTTGTCACATTGTGATAGTACATATATATATATATATATGTAAACATATTAATAGTAAATTAACCATCATTTTAATTAATAAAATAAAATTTAATTTTGCTTAAACTATTGTTGACATGTTGACTTTATTTCATGGCCAATAAATCATGGCAACATCAATTAATAAATATAATTTCTATTTTCAAATAACAGGCCTGGAAATAATTACTTTTGTTGAGCTGGTCAAAATGTCCAGCATCAATCAATTTGTGCTGGACATTAAAGAAAATGTTCCTGACAAACAATTTAATATGAACAATTTAAACAAAATATACAGTTTTGTTTTTATGCTTATTATATGCTTATTATTATTTAACTTTTTACGTTTATTCAACACACACAAGCTACATCAAGCTGACTTTATGCAGAAATGTTATTTTTACTAAAAGTGTTGGACAAACTGACAGACACAAATAACTTCGTGACTTTCAAATCTTCCAAAATGACAAATTTATACTGATCAATGTCCTTGAACACCCACTTATTTTCAGGCTTGAATAATAATAATTGTTTCATTATTAACAATAACATATATTCTGAATACGTCACTAAGTATGTTGTTAAACAAAAGATATGTGATTGAAAAAACTAAAATTGTATCATGGTCATTGGATTGTCACGTCACAAATTTGTGGCATTTCCAATGCATTGTGGTAGAATTTTGTGAAAGATTTGTCCATTTCAATAAACTGACATGTATAACAGATAATGTATACTTAACTGTTGTATGATGGCCTAAAGATAAGAAATAATATCCACAGCCAGCCCACATAAAATCAGTATGCCCTTACCGTATGTATTCCAAAATAAGTTTTATCAAATATACACACATACTTGTATGTAGTTCTAGAAACATTAAAACAATGTTTTATCACACCTACATAATTTATACATGTTATGTAATTTTGTTATAGGTCAGTGCACATGTTCATAATTTCATTGTTTAAATTATCTAAACATTTAATATTCTTCACTTTAACATCATTGTGAGTAAAAGTTTAACTTTAATCAATGAATTGCTCTTTAACTAAGAGAGAAACATATATCTTATAATAAAAAAAAGTTATATATTTATATCAATTGAACTTGACATGCTAAGTGTCTAGCAGTAAATATTTTTACTGGCCGTAAAATAAACCAGGTGCCTGTCTGCACAGCTCGATTGCTTTCAACTGTATGTATGTGGTATATAGTGTGTGTGTTTACAAGGAATTGAGATAGTCCCGGCAAGTGGAATGTGAGAGTTAAGCTGTGTGGGAGTTAGTGACTGTGTTTCTGAGAATGTGTTTATTCCCACTGATAGGCTAGCAGGCAGTGGTTGGTTTCACTTTCACTTCATTACTGGTCATGCTGGTGTAAATGTATATGTGACCAGCCATGGTCATGTCTGTCAGTCATGAGTGAATGGGCACTTATTTCCAGGCCTGTACATGTATATTTAACTTATGAGCTTTTAATTCATGTTAAAAATGATCATGGATTGCCAAAATGTTTTTTTCTTAAACTATATGTGCCATATTTATTGTTTGACCTTGAATATTTGATGATTTTAAAATGACCTACATGTATGTCATTTTACATTCTTTAACCCTGTGTAATATAGTCAGGATTTCACATGACACATTGCTGTTGTGTAACATCCACCCACTCATTGTGCCGTTCTGATACCAACACCAAGAGAATTATTGTCATGTTCTCAAAAAATGAATTTTTAAAAAATATTGTTTTTATATAACTTTATTATTTTCCTTCCAGTCCCTTGTTTACAAAGTCAAACCATTAAAGGAGAAAACATGGGTTGTTCCAAAATGAATAAACATGTACATCAGCAACTGGACTTTAAAACCCCCAAATAATTAAATAGAATGAAAGAGAGAAAAAAAGGAGTGAGAAAAAGAAAAGAATATTTAACCCTTTGTAGTAGTTGAAGCATAAGAACTTGATAAACATGTTACCCGTAAGCAGATAAAGCGTTCTATCTAGAAGTCTGAGTGGAGGAAACGATATGCTGAAAATGGGTTGGTTTGGTAGTATTTTGTTAGTTTATTACACTGACATACATGTAGCAACCACGAAATTTGAGACGGCAATCAACAGTGCCATTGCAAAAAAGCTGTTGTAAAATTGATTGGCAGATGTAGTGTTGCCAACATCTGTGAACAGATTGTACAATATAACCATGTTTGTAGTACTCATTTGTTTTGTTTAACGACACCACTGGAACACATTGATTTATTAATCATTTGGATGTCACTGTCAGACATCTGGTTATTTTGACACACAGTCAAGTGTGAGCCAGCCTCCAACGGTTGTAGTACTCATGCCATTGAGCAGATATTCAGTAGAAAACATTTTGATCTAGATACTAAATACAGATGTTAAGAATTATGTTACATATATGTTGCAATGCACTTAGAACTCAACTTTTGAATTTAGTTCAGTAGCAAATCCATTTTTACATTTTCCGAGTGAAAGGACATAAATTTTTTTAACTATTTTCCACCTAGTCCTCTTCATCAGATTTGGACCTGGCCTTTCAGTACTCCTGCATCTGTGCCTGTGGTTGCAAATTTAATTTTTATCCATACTGGTGAATTGTATTCATAGACACACAGCCATGGTGTAAACATCTCATTTGTTTTTATTTTAATCAGCATACAGTCACATAAATGCACGTGTGCCATTATTTATGTACACCAAATTAAACAACTGTCAAACACAAAAGTGTCGAATGAGCAAATTCTTATCGACTCATTTTTGCTAATACTATAATTTTAAGGTTGTACCAACAAACTATATAGTAGAACTTGATTCATATACATACTTTATCGCCAACCATAGTAAAGTTTATTTTATTTAATGACGCCTCTAGAGCACATTCATTTTTATCTGATCGGCTATTGGACGTCATACATATGGTCATTCTGACATGTCTTTAGAGGAAACCTGCTGATGTCACATAGGCTACTTCTTCCAATAAACAGCAAGGGATCTTTTATATGCATCATCGCACAGACAGGACAGCACATACCACAGCCTTTGATAAACCAGTAGTGGAACACTGGTTGAAATGGAAAATAGCCCAAACTGCAAATGGGTCCACTGAGAAGGATTGATCCGACGACTGACCGGTTCACATGCAGACACTCTACCATTTGAGCTATATCCCGCTCCCTCCATCAATAGTAGGCAAATAGATGTTTCCAACGAATCGAAGCTAAATGCCCCTTCCACATGGATGTCAACAGTTTAGTATGCGTTGACCTTAAAAATAAATCATTGACTAAAAGATTGCATTTATCTTTAGAGGGTTGTTCATCCAGTGGTTATCACTGGTTGGGTCCATCCATGATCCAGCTAGCACTAGGCTACTTCTTGTTCCAGCCAGTATGTTTGAAACCCAATAGCTACTGAATAAATAACTTGCTGGGGTGTCATTAAATAAACAGTTCTTTCCTTTGATGCTGGCAGTCATTTTGCTGACCATCACTTATAAAAAAAACACATTACCAGTTGTAAATATACCTAGATGTATAATTATATATAATCATTTTGCTTACCAACACTTATAAAACACACATTACAAGTTGTAATTATACATATATATGTGTAATTATATGAAGTCATTTTGCTGACCAACACTTATATAAATCACACATTACCAGTTGTAATTTTACAGATGTGTGTAATTATATGAAGTCATTTTGCTGACCAACACTTACATAAATCACACATTACCAGCTGTAATTATACGTACATGTGTAATTATATAAAATATGTATATAGCATTCAAACTTAATTTGCATAATTAATGGATGTTCAAGCTGATGACAGTGGTTCAAAACCCAGTTAAGGCTAGCTGACACTTGACTACATGTCAAAATAACCAAATGTTTGACATCCAGTAGCCGATGATTAATAAATCAATGTGCTCTGGTGATGTCATTAAACAAACCCCCCAAAAAAGTTAATGCATGTTTTGTGTACACTGACCTTCAATACACATTATGTTGTTGACCACAGCCATCAACATTTCTATTTTTGAATATGCCTAGATCCTTCAATGTACTGTTGTAGATTGTAAACATACGTGTAACCTTGCCCTTATCTGCTGTTTACAATGAGAACTGGCTAGTAATGGAAGCATCTGGATTTTAACTTTTAAAGGGCTACTGCTGTGTGTGAGTTACAGGGACAGGTGTGCTTAGAATACAAGATAAATACAGAGAAAAACAACTTTAATGCATATTACATTCCAATTTAGGAACAGAATGCAAAGACATACAAACAGGCTAATAAGAAAGTATAATAGTTTTAATATATAAAAATAAACATTTAACTGACTAAATGCATATAATATACACAATGAAAATGATTATTTGTATTTGTTTGGTCTAATTGTAAATAAACTTACTGTATCAGCACAAGCGGGTTTTGCATTATAAATATAACTTTTTATTGAAACGACATATTTGTAAAGGTGTTGGTATAATGTGTGTTGTATTGGTATAATTTAGTACACAGGGAAGTGTATTTATTGCATTTTATAATGTCGTGATATTCATCTTCACAGATCATATTGGTCACAATAAAAAATTTTATTGGTGTAAAAGTGTGTGTCGCCCAGTCTCTATTTTTAAAGTATGGTTACTGAGACATTGTTTTTGTAAAATGTTTGTGGTTTTTTGGGTGTTTGCAATGTTGTAGGTATGGTTCAAGCTGAATATTTTGTTTAAATAATTGTTAAGTCCTCATCTTGTTACCGGGCCCATGACAGCACTGAGTGTCCACTTCTCCTTTATTTAAAAAAATCTCTTTTATTTAATGATTCTGATAGATCGCCTTTATTTCCTCCTTTTTTGGACAAATCTCTTTTATTTTCATTTTAATATCTGCATTTTTTGGCTAATTTCCTCACAGTTGAGTGTATAATTGTATTCAAGTTACTTTTATACTTTCAAATTGTACTCCTTCTGCAATAAAACACTGGTTTATAAGCGTGTATTGTCTATTTTTCCATTCATGTCTATATTATTTATAAGTGATTAGCTCTCCATCTATGGTGTAACAAGATAGGTCTTCATAAGTCCTTATGTTTTGAAAAAGGGGTAGGAAGGGCTGAATCGTGATAAGTCTTCACGATTATTGCCCTTGCCAGCTATATCTTTAGCATTGTGCAGGATTGTTTTATATACCTAACCCTCTCTTAACCCCCCCCCCACTTCCACCCCGGCTTTATCTCCTTTATTTTGATTTCAAGTCTGTGGACACACTAGCGCTGCCACTGGTAGGCATGCTATGTGCACATGTAGAGTAAAAGGTCACTGACCTTCGCTGAGCTGATGGCTGTTGACAGTAATCCATCAAAGCTTTCCTAACTGTGTATGGTTGGCTGTTCTTGTGTGATGACTATAATTCCAGGTTAAGTCTTGGATTGATTTCACTGGATCAATAAATTAGTGCTGCGTGTTTATTACACAGAAGAGTTGTTAGCCTGGGTGAACCAGTTTGCTGTTATTTGCTGGGATTTGGGATTTTCTTCCCTGACTAGAGTGAACAAATCTGCTAGTCTTCTGTTCAGTAGTGAAAGTTAGGAAAGAAGGGTGTTGGGGTATGGTGTTTCCAGTGCTATAATTAAAGAGAATAATTATAAAATAAAGATTAAATAATGTTTTTGAAGAGGCATGATTGGAGGTGAGAATCAAAAAAATGTGTAACTCCATATGGATAGAAAAATGTTGAGAATTGTGAATAACACTAACACATTTTTCTTTTCTTTAATGGAGCTTGGTTATTAAGTTTTAGGAAGGACATATAAAAAGAAAATGTTTTGTGGGTACCAGGGATAGAACCAGAATTTTGACTTGTATTTAGGGAGTCCAAAAAAAATGCATACTGTAAATCATGAAATTAACATGTCTCTAAATCAGTGCAACTTTGCAAGTGATGGTGGTCAGACTAATAAAATGTGACATGAAATTAATGCGAGTGGCCTCACTTGCCACTTTTGTATAGTACTTATAGTTAGAGTACTTTTGCAGCAGTCAGTTCATAAAACAATTCCTTAAAATTGAGACCAAAACAATTGTTGTTGAGATCAACTCACTTAATTGAGAACTGTCAAATATGTCAGAAGTGACTGTTAATTGCTTACAGTTACAAAGGTGAACACACAATAGCCAAATTGGTAGGCCTTATTATTTGAAAAATTATCTCAAATGGTAGTGTGTCCCCAGTGAACCATTCGGTTGTCTGATAGATCCTTCTCAGTGGACCCATTTGCAGTTTGGGTTATTTTCCGTTCCAACCAGTGGTCCACAACTGTATCATCAAAGGCCGTGGTATGTGCTGTCCTGTCTGTGGGACAGTGCATATAAAAAAAACCTTGCTGCATATCAGAAAGAGCTGCCTATGTGGTGGCAGCAGTGGGTTTCCTCTAAATAAATTTCAGAATGACCATATGATTGACGTCCAAAAGCCCATGATAAGATAAAAATCAGTGTGCTCTACAGGTGTCGTTAAATAAAACAAACTATAAAATTTGAAATTTTTAAACAGATTATTGCAATTTTGTTACGTAAATCCAGTGTTTTCCATCATGATTATTATTTATTTTATGATGTGTATATATATACTAAGTGACCAATTCAAAATTTGATGCTGATAAATAATGTAATTATCATCTGAACATGGAAAGTGTATTTTCTGTTATCATTTAAAAAAAAAATGAAAATTGATTATATAAGAATCTATTTATTGGATTCTCATGATTTCCATATATGATATATCACAGGAATTAGATAGATAAAGACTGTGGTTCTAAACCCAGGCACAGCCCCCACCCCCATAATTCTGAATCAAGCATAACCTCATATCCACTTGAAACTCAGCACTTCAAGCCTAGATCTGTTAGCACCCCCATCCCCACAATATCTGTTAGTCCCCCAATATACTCTGTTGCCCCCTCCCCCACGCCTAATTTTCCCTTTCGCGTGTCTGAAACCCACCGAAGGCTTGCTCAAACTTGATATATAAACATTTACTAATGTTTTATATCCAATAGTTGATGATTAATAGATCATTGTGCTCTTGTGGCATCATTAAACAAACAAAACAGAAAAAAAAGAGAGATGGAGAGAAGTTCCTCGTCTTTAATATTTTTATTAATTTTTTTTTCAGTCTTCATGAAGAAATTATAGACTTCTTTAAGTACATGACACCCAGACCAGAAGAGGCTCAGATGAGAAGAGAAGTGGTCAAACGGTTACAAGATGTCATTCAGGAATTGTGGCCTGATGCCAAGGTTAGTTTATGTACTATTTGTTTTATCTTCTATATTTGACATTCACACTGCTTTAAATTTGTAAAGAAAGTCTAGTAGATATTAACAGATTGTTTTTCCCCCCATTGCTTTGGGAAATGGCGATAAAAATTGCCGAACACCACTAAAATATGTTGTAAAATATTGTAAAACAGCTTAAGAGTGAAATATTTAAAAGATTCTTTTCAAGCTGATGACAGTGGTTCAAAACCAATTGAAGGCTGGCCCACATTTGACTATGTGTCAAAATAACCAAATGTTTGACATGAAATAGCCGATGATTAATGAATCAATGTGCTGTAATGTTATTGTTAAAACAAATCAAAAGAAGAAAAAAAGATTCTTGTATAATAATACTTTGAGGATGATTTGGGTCTTTTTTACTAACTTATGTTTACTAAAATAGGTCTTATTCAATTTACATTATGTACCAATTTGTGATTTTAGGTGGAAATATTTGGCAGCTTTCGCACAGGTCTCTACTTACCAACCAGGTAATTATATTTTACAAGTCTTAAATAATATATATATTTAGCTTACATATAACTTTATTTTATTTTCATTATATATTTTTTCTTTGTAATAGTTTTTAGTGGTTAGGGAAAACCTACTTTACAGTTAAGATTTTGTATGCACATTCAAAATGGTTGTTGAGAGTAAAGTTTTGTTGAACCACATTATACCAACAGTAAACCTTTTTTTTTAGTTGATCCCCATAAAACATCTTGAAAATATTGAATTTTGTCACCAACATTAATCACTTACCATACTTTTTCAAATTTACTATACACATTATACCAATTCAAATTTCATGATAGAGCTGCAAAGATATGGCCAAAACTGTATTGCGATATATTGCGATACTGCAAACCATGTAGTATTTATTGCAATACAGTTTGATTAATTACCAAGATGTGATAGTCATATTTTGATACTATCATACTAATTTAGGGTTTCTAGAATACGGTAGCACATGGCTAGTGGCTTTTGTGGTCGATCTACCAAATAATCACTTTCAGTAAAATGTTTAAAACATGCGACGAAAAGTGCTCGATATACTTGTTTGGATAAATAACGTCCGACTATTATTAGCCTGGAACATGTCAGATAACAAGCTAGCATAATCTGGAGGGGACAAATGCTGTCCGCGATTTCTGTTTTCAACAAGATGTCATAATATCCAGAAGAGTGCCGAATGGTTTCGTTACAGATTTTTACTTCCGTCAAAAGAAGTGCTCCAAATAGTCGTTTCAATAAATAAAGTCTGCAAATTATTAGCCCGTAAGCTTGCTAGCGTAATCTGCGAAAAAAAATGCAGTCTAAGATTTCTGTTTCTGGCAAGATGTCGTAATATCGCGAAGAGTGCTGAATGGCTTCCGGTCAAAATAAATAAAACTTTTCTGTTCTTTTATCCTTAAAATACAGTTATTATAAGTAATTAAGTTATCCATCGTTATCTATTACATTGAAGGTAATGATTATTTTACTTTAGATTGTTACTTTTTAGTCTTAGTCCGACTGTCAGTTAGTCATCCGCGAAGTTGGAGTCTCAGATTGAGACAATCTGTGGTGAATTGCATGTGGCAAATTTGTAAATAAACTCTTGTAGGTCGCCAACTGATAGATCTGTTGTGTTCTTTTGTTTTTGAAACGGGTGACACTAATTTTACAGTGAATCAGGGTACAGACACATACATTTTTTGTAATGTTTTTTTTTTTTTAATCATGCAGAATTAGCGAGTCGGTCCGATTGTCAAGTTTTTATTTTTATTTTTTCTTTGTACTGTTAGGAGGTAGGGCTAGTGAATTTTTAAGTCGGGCTAGTGAATTTTGAAAATCAGTAATCCCATGGATTTCAAAAAAATTCTAGAAATCCTGTGTCCTGTAAAGTTCTTTTATATTTGCTATTATGTCCACAGTATGTCCTTATCCCAAAGCCACTAATAGTTATTATACCCGTAACAACTAATTTCAGACCACTCGGCTAGATTTGTATGTTTTTGTGATCGTTTATTTTCTTAACTGTGAATGTTGAAATGGTTTGTTTTTTGTTTGCAGTGACATTGATCTGGTTGTTTTTGGTGACTGGGATAATCTTCCACTGTGGACTCTACACAAGGCCTTGCTTGTGAAAGGAATCGCAGATGCTTCTAGTATTAAAGTGCTCGACAAGGCTTCGGTAATTTTAATCTTAAATAGAATGAAAGGGAATGGATTGTTTAAGAACACCCAGGACGTTTATTCAGTGGCTGTTAGGCTATTCTTTACAAATATCAGCACTTTCCCATAGAGAGGACAGCACATACCACAGCTTTTGTTACACCCATAGTGAACCACTGGCTGAAATGAGGAAGCTTAAGAAGTAAACTGTTCATTTCGTTTCCACCCACTGCTTGTTATAAAGTTTAAAAAAGAAACCAATTTTTATAATAAATTTGTTTTTCATCACTGATATACTGGATTTGTTTTTATTTACCATGGTCTTTATTATTTTGTTTGGTGTCAATATAGTATGAATAGGCTTTAATGCCATTTATTTATATGTACATATATATTTTTTAAATAGTAAAGTAACCACAGTAGGTGATGTTTTCTTTGGCAGTGGGGTGGGGCGTGGTGTTAAATAAATAAATAACTATAAAATTAACTGTAGTAACTAATTGTTTGAATATGTGACTGATTGAAGACTGACTTGTTTAATTATGTAATTTTATGTTTAACAGGTGCCCATTGTTAAGATGACAGATCTTGCTACTGAGGTGAAAGTGGACATCAGTTTTAACATGGTCAACAATAATGGCGTTGCCAGTGCTGAATTGATACAGGTATTTTAAAATTTATTTTAGCATGCCTTGCATAAGTGGAAATTAAGAGAGTTACTGGTCCTTGTAAAAAAAATATCACCAGTCTCCCAACTATTGGCAAAACTACTTCTTGGTTAAAAATAAAGTTGTTGTTTCAAATAAAAGGTAAATTAAAAAAAAATATTAATTTAGATCAGAGTCTTAAGTATATCTAGTAAAAAAAATACATCAGAATAAAATTGTTAACATTTATACTATGCTAAATTTTCAATCTGATGTGATGTTATTCAGAAATACGGTAAAAAGGACTGATAAAAGTCGAGATATAATATTGTGGAATCTCATTTGCATATAATTGTTAAATATTTCGTATACTTTGCAAGTTTTGACTGATAACCTATGAAGTTGGTGAGCTTAAATTCCTAATTAGCTTTATGCTTGTGTACTCAAATTGTAGCATGTCTGCCTGTAAACAGGTCAGTCGTCGGATCGATCCTTCTGGTGGACCCATTTGCAGCTTGGGCTATTTTCCATTCCAACCAGTGGTCCACAACTGGTTCATAAAAGGCCTTAGTATGTGCTGTCCTTTCAGGGACGGTGCATATAAAAGACCCCTTGTTGCTTATCGGAAAGAATGACCATATGATTGACATTCAGTAGCCAATGATAAGATAAAAATCAGTGTGCTCTGGAGGTGTCGTTAAATAAAACAAACTTTATTTATACTTGTGTAATATCTTCTACAAAGACTGGCAATAAAATGATGTTTTTCTTTGTTTCAGGAGTACTTACAGAAATACCCCAACTTGCAATATCTGGTGCTCGTACTGAAGCAGTTCCTTCTGCAGCGAGACCTCAACGAGGTGTTCACTGGTGGAATCAGCTCTTACAGTCTAACCTTGCTCACAATCAGTTTTCTACAGGTATGTCATCTCAACATACACAGCTAATTCTCACTGTCTTTATTAAGAGTAAATGAATGCTTGAGCTTTAGTGGTCTGATGGTGGACATGGGCCATCAAGCTGAAGACGGTGGTTCAAAACCCATCGGAAGCTGCCTTATACTGGCTCTGTGTTGAAAGTATCAAATGTTTGGTGTCAGTAGCTGTTGATTAATAAATTGGTGTGTTCTAGAGATGTTGTTGAGACAAAAAGGTAATTGAATGTTGTCTTGGACTTTATTTTTCCGTAAAAATTCAACCTGGCCACCATGCACCTACTGAAATAAGAAATGTAACCTAACCAATTAAGAAAATGTTCACTGCAAAATAAATTCTGTGGAAAAATAATGTCCACAGCATTTTCCACAGCAATTTTAGCATTCATACATGTCCAACTCTTGAGTTTACAAAGAAAAAAATATGCCTTTAAAAAACAAATATTTAGTCTGCTGCAAAGTGCTGCAGAGAATGAAAAACTGCCAATCACCATGGTATTGCTGATTTCAATGATTGGAAATGTAATACACTGCTTTTAATTTAGTTATAATTTATATATAATGATATAATTTAGTTTTTCTCTCACATTTTTTTTTTATATTTGTGTTATTGTATGATTTTTAAAAATATACAATGAATGATTAAATATGAGAACATTATGTATTTACAGCTTCATCCTCGGACAGATGCCACCTTTATAGGCGCTAACCTTGGCGTGTTGTTGATTGAGTTCTTTGAGCTGTACGGCAGAAATTTCAACTACCTGAAAACAGGTATCCGAATAAAGAACGGAGGAGCGTATGTGCCGAAAGATCACATTGTCCGAGAGATGGAAAGTGGATACCGTCCATCCTTACTTTGTATTGAAGATCCTCTCACTAAAGGTATGTTTGTATTTAAGATCCTCTCACTAAAGGTATGTTTGTATTTAAGATCCTCTCACTACAAATGTTTGTTACCGGATAAATTTCAACTATTTAGAAGCTGTAAACAATTAGATTAACTTATTATTATTATATTTTTCAGCTGTTTGGTTACAACCACTGAAATTTCCCGCAGCTTTCGGGAATGTTGCATTTTTTTTTTAATTCTCCATGGCACTTTTTTGCTACCGACAGTGTATTTTTGTTCTTATTAAAAATTAAGTGTACATTTATTATCTGCTGTTAATTAATGTGTTGATATAGGATTAACGTTTTGTTTTGTTCAGTATCTGTCCTAGGAATGATCCTCAGTATATTTTTTCAAAGTATTGCTGCCCATCGAAACAAGTAGTCTGTGCCTGCAATGAGTTTCTTGGTGAGACGTGTTACAAATACCATGTCTAACATCTAATACTTGCTTTTAACCAGTAAGTTGAAGTGGCATTAACAAAAGTTTTATTTCTTTCAATAATATGTTTGTGTTTGTTACAGGCAATGACATTGGTCGAAGTTCTTATGGTGCTATGCAAGTAAAACAAGCCTTTGAGTATGCATACCTAGTGTTATCTCACACCGTGGCTCCACTGAATGCTCACTTTCTGAAAGGAAATCACAGGTCTGTTTTTAAATTAAGGTTTTATTTTTAGAGCCATCCATTTTTATTTTTACTTTCTCAAACATAGCGCCCCCCCCTCCCTTTTTCAAAAAAAAATAGAGTAGGATGGAGTAAAAAAAATAAAATAAAAAGTTACAAAATGTCTTGGGAGAGGAAAATAAAATTTGGTATACAGTTAATTTTACTCATTTAACTAGTAACATGCCTGCATACTTCTATATTCACCCTCTATGAAAAGAAATTATTCAACTTCAAAGTGTAAATTTAATGTTTCTGTTTAAACGATGCAGTTGTTTCATTTTTTTTTTTAGCTTTCAGGACAGTCAGCGGAAATAAAAATTTTAATTTTATTTTAATTTAGAAAAATGTTGTGTCGGCGGAACTTGAATTCTTGTTTCATGTTTTGTTTTATAGGTGAATTACATGAATTTTAATTTTTGTTATAATTATTTAAATTTATAATAATTTAGTAAATGTTTGATATTTTCAGTATTCTTGGGCGTATTGTTCGTGTAACAAATGAAGTGGTTGAATATCGTCACTGGGTTCAGGCTAACTTCGGTGCAAAAGATTCACAAATCAGTTTTCCAGTCCCTACTTATGCCAGCATAGCCACCCCTAGAATCAGCTTAGCCAACTCGACTGTCAAGTAAGTTGATAATCTTAAATCCAAACATTCACTAATTGAAAGTTCAAAACAAAATCCATAATGTCATAGATTTTAAAACTAAAATGCAATTTATTGTTACAGATTTAATAGATTAATATCAGGTATTCTAGAATACAATTGCCTGGGGCAAGTGATTTTTATACTTGGGTAACCAAATATTTGCTTTCCCATGTCAAATTGCCCAGCATTTAAAAAAAAATTGTTTAAATATTACGTGCATAATTGAAGCTAAAAAAGGTCACTGAACTATTGTACCCTTACAGAAGCATGCTTATTGTTACAATTGCAAGCCCTGAAATAGCCCACGGCAACCAGCAATGCCGTGAAGATTGCCACAAAGTTTTTCATTCAACACAGCACTTTTTTTTACCACAGACTAAATTTTTTCATTCACTTTGGAAACGTGTGAATGCTGAAATTGCTTTTATTTTGCTGTGGATATTTTCTTGATTGTAGGGGTTGACAAATAACAAATGCTGCCTGCATTATTCAGTTTAAGTGTAGATTGTTCAGTTTTTCTTATCTAATATGTTTGTTTTTCAGGCACTGCAGTATCAATAACAACAACATCTTGCATAAGTCAACGTGCGATAACGAACCAGTGGGACAAGTTTCGCCAGGTGATAGTGAAAACTCTGACTACGGAAATAGTTCTGGTTACAAATCATCTGCAAGCTCCAGTGCTTCGAGTTCGTCAAGTCTAGCGAGTGACACAGTGAGTGCACATTTAGTTACCGTCAGTTTAAAGAGACAAAGAGTCTCAGTAGTCCTGTGGTAGAACATTGGACACTCAAGCTGAAGACTGTGGTTCAAAGCCCGTCAGAGGCTGGCTCACACTTGACTGTAAAAAAAAAAAAATTATTCTCAGCCATTATGAACGTAATATAATTTATAACGGTAATGTTAATTATTGATTACTGGAAATATCTGAATATAATTTGAATGTACTGGGCATGTTTGTCCATAAACCATGTTAATAATAGAAGAAAAGAGGAAATGACGTAATTTATTTTAGTTAAAGATCTATTTTGTTTTTACAGGATGAAGATGCCAACATGGAATCCAAAACATCTCCTCCCCAGCAAAAACCGATTCGTGCTAGTTCCGTTCCAGTCCGCGAGTTCACTCGGAGTAGAGACTTCAACAAACACCCCCACATGGGGAAATCACGTGACGGCAGTGCGAGCAGTGTGTCGTCAAATCGCTCGGTGACGTACTACCAACCACGCTCGGCCTCTGTCAGTAAGACCTATTGTTCCGCTGCTCAGGTGAATGTCCCTCAAACTAGTGCTCCGGTTGCCCAGAATAAAGTCTATCACCGGCAACACAGTGTCATTCCCGCCAGCAAGGTTTACAAACAGTCCAACAGCAAGAGGCGGAAAAACACGACAAACAAAAAAGAAAATATTCAAATTTCCGACAACGGGTACAGATGATAAATAGTGCTGGTGTGTGTTTTTTTGTTTTGTGTATAAATATGTAGGCGGTTTCTTTACGATATCGATGACAGACAGTGAGTGACTGTGTGTTTGTGTGTTCTGATTAAAAAGTGTTAGGAAGCGTACCGTTGGAGGATGGATGTATCAGACTGACTTCATTCTGTCTCACGTGGCCGACAATTGGATTAGTGTACATGTAAATTATTTGTGAATCGGATGAAAATGCATTAATCATGTATCAATGTTATATTATGTGTAAATGTTCTACGTAAGCATTCGAGATGTCCCTCTGCTTATGCTAATGAATCGGTATCTGTTTTGATTCATGGTGGAACTGGCCGCAGAAGAGGTTTTTCACGTTTTCAAATCGCGAGGAGCAGGAGCAGTGGAAATCAACCAACCTACTGACTTGACGGAAGAGAAAACGGACAAAAAGTATCTGTTAATGAAGAATATCATTACTGTTTCACTGAATCCTACCCACTTTATTTTATGGTTGGATTGTCTATAATCTATAATGTATGCTAACTTGGGTTTGGTTTACTTGTATTAATTAATTAACAAACAAAAAAAAAGTTACAATAAAAGGTTGTTTGTCAAACTTAAAAAATTGGTAGTTTATATACTTCATATTATTATCTTTGAAACATTCATAATGTAACTTGTAAGCTACTGTATCAGAAGCTGTAACAACTAATGATTTGTGGTCAATACTTGGATAGCTTGCGAGGTTTACTAGTTGGAGACTAGTTTAAAGTGAAGTTTACTAGTTTGATACTAGCATGTTTTTAACCTGGCCAGCAAGTAATTGTTAAAACATTTAGATTCAAAATACTTCACCAAGAATATTTTTTTCACATTTTAATGTCTGTTGGAAAATTCTTTGGATCTTAGTAATAAAATTATATACCCCTCATTCAAAAGTTGGTACCTAGCTCATTGTGCTTGCTGAACATAACAACCTATTTTTACTCAGACGGCTTTCTGCTTTCAAAAACAGTCATCACACTGCTATTTAAAAAAGTATACCAGAGCATGGGCGTACATACGATTTTGAAAAGAGGCGTTCGTGGTTTGTGTGAAGTCAAGCGTTGCTATGTTTGTGAAAACCTTGAAACAGGGGCCTATGTTTTATGTATTTTAGCTTGATTTCAGGTTCAAATATTGGGCATATATTTCTATGTTGAGTAAATAT
>JAULBS010093620.1:0-17032 GCA_032355785.1 Symmetromphalus regularis | reverse complement strand
ACATCACAGAAACTGATGTAGATCTTGGACTGGAACCACCTGGAGGAACTACAACCTCTGATGATGTAACTGATTTGTGACAACCTCAACCATTACCTAGACGATCAGTAAGAGATCGAATCCGAACGGAATGACAGACAACTGGCGAATATGTGTTGTGTCAGACTATTCAGCGGCCGAATTGGCAGCAGAAGTTGAAAATCATTGAACAGCTTGCTCTAGTTGGGAGTCTTTGAACACATTAGTGATGCCGATTGTCTAAAACTATTATCTCTTTGCTTGATCATGACCAATGACGAGGACGTCATTTTTCATGGAAGGGAAGTATTTGGTAGAGTCAAATAATGTATATAATTCTTTTTTTTAACTTTATTGATACAATTATTTTAATAGCTGCGCTTGTAATTAACGTATTTTATTTTCAGCATGTTACATGAATACCAAGACAAATACCTTAATTAATCTTTTTATTACAGCAATCTTACCTTCTAGGCCACTCAAGTGTTAGCAGAGTACAAGCTGTCCATGCATTAAACAACCCTGTTTCTGGTCACATTTAACTAACTAGTTCTAGTTTACCTGCACATTTCTTCATTTGTCCTGTCTTTCTTTTGTTCTCTATTTCTTTTGGGTGGTTAAATCTAAATGTACTGGTCAGTTGAAGCACTCACCTCGTAGCTGTCTTTAAGAAAGGTTTAGTTAATTTGGAAAGGTTTTTGTCAGTTTGGAATGGTGAACTTTTAATGATATTAAAGGTTTGAACTGTTGTGTAAAATTGGGATTGGTGACTGTCTGTTGATCACCCAAGTGTCACTTACCAGGGTGAAAAGAAACATTATGAATATGATGAATAAATACCATCCACTCACTCACACCCCATAGCCTTCTTGTCATTCCTGATCAGGATTAGATATTAAACGCTACTACACTCCTACTGGCAATTTTCCTATTAGCTCAGCTGGTAGAACACTGGACTCTCAAACCGAGGGTCATGGTTCGAACACCCTTAGTGGAGGTTGAAATTTGGAGCCAAATCTTATTTTGACCAGAAAGCACGGGCTGCAGTTTTGTCAGTGTTTTGGTTACAGCTGTTGTTTTTGAAGGAAAGCAAGATTGCTGATAAGTGGGGAGAGGATATGTATGTAGTTTTTGGACCAACCCAATCCTTCTATACCAGTTTTTAAAGGTGCCAAAGAGAATGGTGAAGGGAAAACAAGGACACTACACAGTAATGTTATTTCCAATAGATGCTATTTTAGGACAGAAGTTGCTTACACTTAAAGAGACTCATGTTCCTATACCAAGTACATGAACAATAAGTCATGATCCAGTATTGGAGTCTTTTGTTAATCCCTGTTTCTTCGATATCAACAGATTCAGCTAATACCACAGCTGAAGGGCCATCTGATGTTGATGAGACATACAGATATACATGTTAGTGAACATAGTGAGGAAGAGTTGGTGGATACTGTCAACAACATGGAACATGTCGGTGATATTGAAGAGTTATCAGATCAGACATCTCTAAAGGTTGTAAACACATCTAATGTTTTGAATACATTTCCAAGACATGGTACAGATCTATGATGTTGAGAAGTCTCGCAAAGCATTGTGCAGGTCTCAAATTCCTTGTCCAAGGAGATCAATTCGCAATAGGAAGAAACTATATTAGTTGAACTATGGACTGAAAGCTAATTATGTCAAGTCACTTATTTCAGATGGTTTATTTCTGAATGATACTCTACTTAACTTGATTTTGGGTAAATGATGAGGATATCATTTTAATGGTGGGGGTAGTACATGTAGTAGATGTTAGTTTTATATGTAAATATCTTGTTTTAAGGGTTATGTTTGTAGTATTTTATTGTAGCATATTTGCATACAAGTCAGATAATATTGACTATAAAATACAGGTTATTTTTGTATTTAATATTCCCTGTTCATTTCATTAACTATGGACTGGGACCGTTGATCACTTGTTTCTTAAGATACAGTGAGATCTACTCACACAGTATTGTGCAGTAATTAATTTTACTTTTGCCCTTAGACCCAAGCACAAATTGCATGCTTTTCTCCTGACTATTGGGACAGACCTCACTTGACAGTCAGCAGACCAGTAGGAAAGTAGAGAATAAAGGACGCACTTAGAAAACTTTAAATGATATCAACTTAGAACTTCTACACCTCTGTTTTATCTAGTCCTGTTTGTTAAGTCTGTTACAGAAAAATTAGCATGTTTTCCATTTCTCTCATTTGCACTGTGAAATTTAGACATTCACTGATCACATCCTATCTACCACTTCCTCTTTATTTGATCGTTTAGGATATCTTGGCTATTAATTAACATCTACATGCAATAGCTAGTTAAAACCATTATTTTAAAATAGTTTTTTAATAGTTTTAAAACTTAGTTTTCCGTTTAAAACAAAAAACTATTTTCCATTTCGTTTTTGTGAATTCCACTTCATATCACTTATCAGTTTCAGGAATAAAATGTTTAATTAGGAACTCAACTGAAATCTTTTCTGACAATTTATAGAAGAAAATGTTATTTATTCATGCTTCTTTAATTTAGTCATAACTGTAAGAATTATTATTTGAATCTATTCTAATGTCCCCATTCATATAAAGCATAGCAAGTCTCTTTGTATTTTCATTTAATGTTGGACTTTTTGAACAACACTAAATGCGGGTATCGGTCAATGTAACAACTCGTTAACTTATTACGCACTGTTTGACGTCACATGCAATATGCTGTTTATAAGTGACAAGAGACCACATCAGGAACAAAAGTTATAATAAATCAACAACTAAATAAAATCAAACATGATTAAAAGGGGTTTAGCGTTAACATATATAGTAATAAACAAAATGATACATCACTAAAAACATTTTTTATCACCGGTGTGACTGTTTAATATTGCAGTGTTAATCAGGCCTACCTGATTGGCTGAATAACAGCAACAAAAAACAGGCAAATGACTGGGCAATCCGACAAGCGAAAAAAAATCCAATTTACAGCATGTGACACAAGTTAAAAAAAAAAAAAATTTTGCTGAAACAAAATTCCATTATTTTCAAATCCAAATTCTGTTACACAATGTGAATTCCATCCATTTTCCATGATCACAGAAAACACTGAGTCCATAACCTACATAATGGTTATAAATAGCAAGAATGTGTATAGATTTGGGAACATTAATGATTTTCAACAATTTAAATTCTCACACAATGTTCTCGTCCATTTGCTTTTGCATTAACTGGTTTTTAATCTGCTTTATTAAACAATAATTTACACATAATATAAATGCCATGTTAAAAAAAAAGGATGACGTGCAACCAGTCATGTAATAAATTAATCATGGCACTGGTGCTTTAATGTGTATACACTATACAGTGACATTGCAACTCAATCGTGTGGACAAGTCAATAAAAAATGGTAGAATGATAAGCTGCAAGAGTCTAGTATTAAACACCATTCCATTTCCTAAAGAATGTTGGTTTTAATCACCAATTTTAGATTAAAAATTCCAATCATGAGGTGAAACATATCCAATCTTTTCTTACACAAACATGTAAATACATGCACTGAGCAGAGTAAAATTAATATTTTATTATTCCAACATACCTTCAATTTTTGGTGAAAAGAAACTAAATTTATCAGTCATTGCAATGGGCCTCAAATGATCAAGACAAATTTCAGAAATAAAACTATGCAGATCAATATTTCATTTTTCTAAGTTTCTCTTTATTATAAGTATAAAAATAAAATGTTTAAAACATCTGTGTAGAAATTTGCATAATTTATTATTTGTGGTGCGTCATTTCATACATGTATGTATAGTGATTTGTCTAAACTAGTTAATGTATGGTAATTTACAAATATGCAAATTAGCTCATTAATGTGCCATCCAGCATAACATTTCAACACCAGTACCATTGATTGATCAATAAAGAAATACATACATGTATATAACTAAAGTTGTGACAATATGCAATAAAACATGTATAATGAAAATAAAACAAATGAAAGACGGCGCTTATTTTTCTATGAGAATTTTAATTCTTGTGAATGAAAATCATGATTCCAATTTGATTTTCATAAAAATCAATTGATAATAATTATATGATTTATTGTAATTAAGTAGTCACTTAGCATATTATAACATTTTTGACAACACCCATTAACTAATCAGAATGTCACCTCAATCTCTATTCATTAATCAGCAAGATGAAACTTGTTGCTGTCTACCAAATCGATTAAAGCCACCAACTTTTGTTATCTGGCTGAGATTCTGCCATGAATGTCACATAAACCAGACGTACACAGGCCAGGCCTTTTTTGCAGGCACTAATCTTTTTTCAGCAAAAGTTACCTCAAGTCATCGACTTATTAGCAGTAGTGAGAAGTCAGTCGCTTTAAAATTTTGCTCAAAGTAAAGTGAAAAACAAATCCCAATAACTTACGTCTGACAATGACACCAATTTGTGATGCCCATCCAAAAAAACTAACTAGACTTTATACACAAATAAATCTTGTATGATGCATGTTTATTTTCCCCTTTCAATGACCGGCTATTTCTGTTAACGTGGAATAGACCGAGTCGAGCTTTGTTCGGTTACGTAATAGGAACAAGAATACCATGATTTTGCTGGAGATGCATTTAAAAATGTGTTGCCTGTTGATTCAGTGCTAGAGATTGGTCTGCATGCTCGCTTTTAATCTAGTTTTTTGCTAAAATACGGACACCGTAATGTGGTCTACTGATTAATTTTCAATAGTTTCTAAGACAGTGGTTTTGATTGGTTGATTGCTATTCTAATTTCTATTGGCGTATCTTTTGGCAGGGCTGAGAATGGCAAATGAGAAAAACAGCTGAAATGGTTTTTTAAAGGTATACAGAGGCATTTCATGGAAAAGCAACAAGAATGCACATTTCCTTTCATTGGAAGGTTTTAATATCACAAGCCAAAAACGTGCATTTTTGTTGCGAGGGAGCAAAGCGACCAATCCGTAGGAGGGGGCAAAGCCCCATACCAAAGTAGGAGCTTTTTCTGAAATACAGAGGAAAATGGTGTATTCTGGTGAATTGTGAGGATCCTTTCCCTCCAACAAATTCCACTTAAATTTGTTTTTGCCTGTCTTATCAATTTATTTTATATCATCCATATCCCTGTCGCCAAATTCCATTGAAACAAATTGTCTGTAACACAAATTTTACAAGCAATGGTCACGTTGTGGAGACAAGAATATGGGCGCAGCCATGTTGAATTTCCATGTGACTGCTTTCGATCAATAAGAGCCAGGAGATCCTCGGTGCTTTGCAATTTTCTGTAGAATGTCGGATATGGCCAAAGTGATCTGTGGTAAACCGAAGTAAAGCATGATCGTTCACAGAATACTGAGTTCCGACCGCTCACTTGTTTTTCACAGATGTTTTAAAACTATTTTTTATTTTCTAGGAAACATTTCTGCCTGAGATTGTTTTTTACCCGTTGCTAGGAAGAGAAATGGCCAAAAAAATTGACCTCACCCTTCTCAAAATTATCTCATCAGATTTAGGTGATTCACAAGATCGATCCTGGTGAGATGAAATCTGCGATCCGCAGACAATTCTAACCCCTGCTTTGGAAACCAGACATTTTCGTGGTAAATAAAATGTGATTCTGGCAACTTCAAAGATAACGCCGTTTCATTTCACTTCACGGTCTTGTTGTCAGTAATAGATATTTTCAATGGCATATCCATTGTTTATTCTATTTATTGCATAATTAAATTTTAATTAAAAATAATTGTGGAAAACGTAATAACGTGTCTATTTGTTTGTGATGGGGGGGAGGGGGTGGTGTTAAAAAAATATTAAAAATAAAAATTGTGGACGTTACAATTTTACATTAGATCATGGTCCCACTTAACACCCATACCTACCCTCCAAACCCTCATTCCTGTACATGTGTACAAAAGAGTAAATTACATTATCTTTGGGCAGTCTTTTGATGGGTTTAGTTGTGATGCTTTTTTATATAACAAACACGGTCATGGGTAGAAATTAAGAAATTATTTGCACTCACCTGGGGACTAGTAGCCTTAAAAAGTTACTCATCCACACGAAAAATTACAAGTAACCCCCCATCATTTTAATTTTGGGTTGATCCATAACACGAATTACAGAGGTAATGTGTAGTTCATGTTATTTCATTACCTCACATGGAAAAAAATCTATATTTTAGTAGCCATTTTAAATTCTGAGAAATATAAACAAATTTAAATTTTCAAAATTGGACAACATAAAAATAATTGGGTTGGATGTGTGTGTGCATGGCTATACCCACCAGCAACCTGATTTGCATAATGTGACCAACCTTTATGGACATGCACATCCAAAAAATAAAATCACAAATTAACAGACTGAATTTACTGAATAAAGTTGATTTTTTTAAAGATTTTTTTTTTAATTCAGTGTTTCTCAAACTCTGGCTTTATACCAGTTGATCATTCTTTCATTTGTGTACATTATTGTATACAGTATAAAAATGGACTGGTGTTGGTCACTCTTTCTAATTAGCATTTTCAATTTATTTTCAGATGAAAAGTAGTTAAAATTATGGAATTTACTGAAAAGACCACACAGTATGCTAAATATATGTATGTTTTCTGTATATACATTTAAACACTTATTATGAAGTTACTACTGAAAACAATTTGATTCCAACGAATGGCTGAGCCTTACAGTGCACTGTTCTGTGGTACAAAGTTGGACCTCATAACTATGTAAGTTAATTCCACTGTTGGATTATATTTTATCTGAGGCATTTCAAGGTATTTGGTCCATGATTGAAATTCAAAACTATTGAATTTACATGGAAACTTCAAACCACATATGAAAGTAAACAGCCAAAGGATCTTGAATATATATATATATTGAAAGTTTAGCTATGTATACTACATCAGTGATGGAGACTTTGTAAGCAGTTATTTTGCGAAATTTTTTACGAACATGACATTTTGTTTTCAATATCTTTATCAAAATCTCACAATAAAGAAAATCTTTAATATAGGCATAACAAATTTGATCATAAATTAATTTGTTAAATGATTTTTATAACTAATATTTTGAAATATTACATCCATCTCATTTTTAATAGTTTATTTTTCTCTCAACGTAACAAAGTTAAAAATAAAACTTGATTTTTTCCTACTTCTTTGTATGGATTAACCATGATTCAATATTTAGAACATGGATGTTTGTCGATTACTTTAGTTTGCGTAAACATAGGCAAAAAAGGACAAGAGTTTTGGAAATAGCAAAAGAGTCCTATGTTCCAGTTTTTTCATTATTTTGTTAAATAACAATTTAAAATATTAGCCATTCACTATAGAAAAATCTGAAATAATAAAAGATGGCAGATGAGATCATTACAAATGGAACATCTCGGTCATTTCCGGTAATATTCGTATCTTGTTCATAGTTTTTGCTTTAATAAATAAATCTTTGGAAATATGGCACTGATATTAAGTTATGATAAATATATTTATAAAATAATAACCATGTACCATAAAAATACATTATACAAATAATTACCTAACATCCCCATTCTATATAGATTTGTCCAACGTCTGCAAAATGGCGGTCAAATTAACGCCGGCTTGAAATGCCAAAACAATACTTTTGACAGCCGTTTAAACAATACAGAACCAGTGGACACATAAATCCAGAGAAAAAAAAGGAAATTTTTTTAATTTTGAAAAATATCAACATTAATGAGGTAAGTTATATATTTTGGGTTTTATTTGTCAAAAACCATGTTCCAAGTAGCGTAAACAGACTATAGTTCATTTTCTTTATTTTGAATCACTGACTGAAAATTATTATTTTTTTAATGACACAACTAGAGCACATTAATTTATTAATCATCGGCTGTTGGATGTCAAACATTTGGTAATACTGACACATAGTCAAGTGTGGACTAGCCTCTAATGAGTTTTGAACCACTGTCCTTAGCTTATGATATGTCATGATATAAACCTGGATGAACTTACTTTTTTGTTTTTGCATTGCTCAATGAATTTTTATTTCATTTCAGTAAATCTAACATCTGTTTATATGGCAGTGTAAATGTAACACAACCAATATCATTTTTTATGAGCTGGAGCTTAAAATGATCGTATTTCTAGATATTTGACCTGACAAAGTTCGTCCCCGATAAGCAGTGACGTCACATTTTCAACCAGCAATTTCACTAAGATTAATCATACAATGTAGCGAAGAAAAATGAGAAATTTATTGACAGTTTTCCTTTAATCTTGTTGGATTAATAGATTACTATTTTATCATTCTCTGGTCAAATGATGACTTGCTGGACAGATCCTTGAGGCATTCACCTTTCTAACCTGTGCATGATAAAGCTGATATCTTACCGGTTGTTGTCTCTATATATCAACTGTCATGAAATAAATATTGTAATTTTTCCTTCAGTTTTTAGTTGAAGATTCTGTTGAGATGCGGATGTTGGAACTTCAGGAAAAGAAACGTCAGTTAATGCAGGGCGCATTCAACAAAAAACAAACAACTGAACAGAGAAGAGCTCAGAGAATTACCGACATAAAGACCCTGATTAATTTATAAACCAAGCATACAATAACCAAAAAACACACACAAAAAAAACCCAACAAGACAGAGCCAAAGAATTAATGACTTAAAGACCCTCATTAATTAATAAATCAAGCACACAATACAGGGCGCTTTGAACGAAAACAATTCTCTGAGAGGAGAATACAAAGAATTAGATATAAAGACATTCATTGATGAACAGAGATGGGACCAATATCTTAAATTGTGGATAATAGAACAATGCTATATTTTGTTTTGTATAATCTTATTTTTGTTCATGATTACTCTGTCCTTTAACATTTGTGCTTTGTCCTACCATCTGGGTGGATAGTCTGGAGACGTTTCTATAAAGAAATAGTTTAAATTTATTTCATCTTTGTATCATCTTAGTTACAATTTTAGTGCTTCAGTATTAAATTGCTTGAATATATATATGTGTGGTAATAAGTCTAGGAGTTCTTTCTCCTACTTTTTTGTTATTTGTGGTTTTAAAATAATCTAATAAAAATAACAACAGTAACAGGCTTTTAAAAGTGCAATATCAGTTTTCTTTAAAATTCATACAACTCAAAAATTACACAAGCAAGTCAAAAGGTAAATGTAACTCGCCCAGTTGGCAAGTCATAGAATATGGCATGTGCTCACCTATATACACTGGCAACCAAACATATGATGTATTCATAATGGCTGTAATTAAAGTATGTTTATCTCCTAATCAGAAAAAAATATAAAGAATACCCCACATTTCTTGGCATGTCAATAAAAGACAAAAACTATTTTATTCATTTTTTTTTCTCTATTTTGAGTAATATCCTCTTTCAATGACAGTTGTGAACAGTACATTTGTCTGGATACTTAATATATTAAATATGACACCTCTAAACAAATATTTTGTGACTTATTTATATTAATGAATGCGATTACCACCACTGATATCAGATAAGTTATTTAAGTGAATGCTATAACTATACTGAAGAGTTTGTTTTAATGTTAACATTGAGTTGTAAGTTTATGTGATCTGTCATTTTGTTTACATTTGATTGTCATAATGTTAATTAAATAACATTAGATGTAATGATCATAATTATGTTGATTTGCAAAACAGATTAGATGACACTTCTGATGTATTTACAATAGTTTGTCTTTATCTGGCAGTATTATTACCAATTATTATTATTAAAAACAATTATCACAATATTACTGAAAAGTAGGTCTGTTTTAAAATGTTGTACTACAGTGCTCTTTCCTTCTATCTTTAAAATAAAACATTACCTATTATATTTTTAACATTGGGTAGATTAGGTTTTGATTGCAAAATTATTTTTATCAAATAAAAAATTAATTTTTTTTTAACAGGTCTGTGACAATAATTGTCCTGTTTCCATGGATTCCCAAAAAGATAAATGAGTGAACAACATAAAAAAAAAAATTTAATCACATAATTAAACTCCAATTTCTCCATCTTGTATGAAATATTATCAAGTTTTACTACCCGTGATAAATTAATTTCCTTAATAAAAAACTAAACTAGAATGAAGGTTTCACAAGTTTCATGGACTTCAAATAATGGTTTGTATCAATACCTGAAATCCTTTGGGCCTTTTAAAACTTCTTAAAGTGTCAAGACTCAAAATCTTAATATCATAACAAAGCAGTGTAGTCAAAAGAATGTCAGGTGGTTGGACATTGCCATAAAAACAAATGACTGATGTTCTGTGCTTAAACTACGGACATTATGTCTGATACAACAAAATCCTGAAAAAGGTGAAATTTTGAAAGGCGTCAATGAAATTACCAACCTTCATTACTGTTGTGAAGGCCGCCATATTTAAAATGTCTGCATGTTTATCTTTCTAGCACCCAGATGTAAATATGCAATCGATAACAAAACGAACAAAAAAGCAGGGCGAACATACGGATAAATTCAATATTATAAAATAGTGCTCGACAAAAGAATGTTTTGATTGTGTATTTCAATATCATGGATGTTAATATGCAGATGATCACAAAATGAGGAGAGCGAATATATGGAAGGTTTAGAAAATGCTTAACTGGTTTAAAAAAAAATCTATTGTAAGGGCCTTTTGGAGCCAAAACTTGAAAAATGTTGGTGTTGGACATGACTCTAAAATGTCAGATGTAAAGTACTTTTACATCTGACATTTTGCACGAGGTGGTAAAAAAATTTCAGCCATACAAAATAGAGAAACATTAAAATTTTGAATTCAGATTTACTTTTTATTTTTTATTAATTAATGTCAACAGTATTTGTTTTTGATTGATTTGTTTTCTGTGTTAATGTTAACAGGTCTGAAAATAGAGTCAGTATTATATAACAAAAAAATTTCATTTTTGTTTGTCTTTTTAAATATCTGTTTGTCTTTGATATTGTAGTTTTAGAATTGAAGAAAACTGAGCATGGTTGTGGTTATAGTGTTGTTTCAAATGTTTTTGTTTAACAGTCATATGAGAATTTATTTTATTGTTTTATTTGATAAATATAAGAAATGTGTTGTTGGATATAAGTGAGACTGAATTGGTTATCATGTCTTGTGAGAGTTGCTAAAAGTGATTATTGTTTTATGTCATTTAGCAGAGTAAACAACTCCTCACTAAATATTTGACAAAATTTACCCTCATTTCTTTATTTCATAATACATTTATAATAAGTTAAATTTTTAATTTTGTTCAAAATATTTTAATCATTAGTCTCATAGACATAATTTTATTCAAAGACCAGAAACTCTCAGATTTTTTAAATTCAGCAAGCAAGTTGCTTCCTAATAATCATTTGTTTGGTGCCTTGCACTTTTTAAGAATTTATCTTTTATTTTTTGATTGGTCACTATGAATTCGTTTTTCAAGACTCGAGTTTTTAATATGGACAGCTTATTTTCACATTCTTTTCAAGACATTTTAAAACAGTTTTAATGAAACTTTATTGAGGGATCTTACCAAAACACTTATTGGTGGATTTTTTAGGTAAATTTAAAATAACAATGGCAGGTCAAACTATTTTTGTTTATCAATTAAAATGGGTGGGTTTTTTTTTACAAATCATTCCTTCACATTTATCATGTTCATTCATCTTCTTAATCAATCTATTTAATATTTTATTTATATTTATATTGTCGTTACTATATTTTAATTTTTTGCTATGATTATAAAAGAAAGCAGTTTGATGTATTGTAATTGAAATCAGTGACATAGGCGGTTGCCCTGGAGGCAAAATTTCAACAACAAAAAAACCCACCATTAATAAGAAAAAGTATAAAAATTAATAAGAAAAAGTAGCACACCCTCACTCTCACTCAGAAAATATCCAAATATTCCAACATTCTACAGTTTTTATTTTTCTCGCTAATTACACCATACTGTTCTCATGTAATCATTATCGGTGAATTACATATTGTGAATTAATAGCATGATTTCTTGTTTAAAGATACCTGTACTGTACTGTTCCATAACTTGCATTAAAAAAAATCATAATTAATTAGGGGGTGCAATACTTGCCCTAGACGCAGGCAACCTGATTGGAACAATATTAGAATTGTATTCAGAATATTGCTTTGGAACAATGTTAGAATTGTATTCAGAATATTGCTTTGGAACAATATTTGAATTATATTCAGAATATTGCTTTGGTCAGTAAAGCCATGTTTGATTTTAATTTTTGGTTCACAGGTTTCCAAGCCGGACGAGAGAATAAAAAAATTAATTTGTTTTTAATGTATTTTGAAATGTAAGACTCATTTACTGGTTTCCAAACATAGATTTGACTTTTGTCATTTATTTCACATACATATAAATAGAATGTACTCCATGAAAATTATTTAAATAAAAAGAAACAAAAAAGAAATTTTATTCCACTTCTGCAAAGATGATTGATAACAGATGATAAACAGCACCCCCTGACACCAATAAAAACATTTTTTAAAATAAAAATGAAGAAGAAAGTTTAGGTTTAATTTGACTCAGCTTATTTATGTTTATCTTGAACAAAATATCAAGCATAAAGTTTTTGATAACTTAAGAAATAAAAATTATCACCTGCTCACACATTAATGGTCCAAATTGTTTATTACATGCACTCTATGGGCTGTCAGCAACAAAACATACTTTTAAAGAGGAAAGAGGTGTAAAATGTCCCGACTATTAAGAATTAATAAGTTTGAACACAGTTCCCATATGTCCTGGAAAATAGAATAGTAGTTTTGGAAAACTAATGGAAATTTTCAAAAAAGAAATCTAGAAAAATGAATATTAATTTTGAGATATGAAAATATTTCTTAATTTTTTTAAGTTGAAAATTTCTAGAGATTATAGAGAGACCCAACCTCTGTTGTAACCGTTGGTTTTCAGACTGGTCATGACAAATTTGTATCTTCCATGAAATAACAACAACCAAACCTTGAAAATGATTTATCCTAGTAATGTGTGAACCCTTTTGAAGTTAGTTTGTTTCTGTTGTACCCAATGTTTATTTTTTGTGCTTGGTTAGGAGTGGGGGTGGGGGTCGTTAAATATACAATCAATCAAGCTAACAGTTAATACTTTTACGATAATTGGTGCTATTTGTTTGCAAATTTCTAATATTGATTCTTATGCCATTTAAATTTCATGTCAATAAATCGACCATTTGTTTTTATGTCTTCTGTTTTTATTCTGCAATTAACCGCAAGTGCAAACTGATTTATCAATCATCGGCTATTAGATATTAAACATTTGGTAATTTTTAACCACAGTCTTCAGTCTGATGTTCTACCACTGAACTTTACTGCAATTAACATAGTAACAAAAATGTTAAATTAGTATTTAATTGATAATCAAGCCTGGAAATAATTACTTTTAAATTACAGTCAAAATGTGTGTCGAACATAAATAATACGATTAAAAACTAGAATGTTCGAACTTTTTCTTTACTTATCATTACTAGTGTATTTTTTTTTTCTTTTGAAATGTTGGGCCCATAAGAATTTTGCACCCAGGGTAACCGTCCCTGTGGCTCAACCCACGCTACCATTTGGAAGTATTTTGTTGTGACAAACATCAATTACAAAATTATGTAAAGTTGAAGGTCTAAGAGAGATAACACTATTTTACATAATGTGTATCAAAAACAAACAAAAAAAGGAATTATTTAAGCATCAAAATTTGTGTGAAGTTTTAACGATAATTATCCTATTAACAATTTTACAAGCTGTGAAATTCCAGTTTTACTAAAAACTTCAAATGAAACTAATGTGATTTCAATAAAAATGACCGCTACCGGTCAAAGAGAGATAACTCTTGCATCATGACCAAAACAATGGTTAATACCATAATACCGGTAGACCACTGAGCAAAGAAATAGAAATTAATAAATAAATGTTAATATTGAATATTACTGAAAAATGTGAATTGAATTTTGGTGGAAGTGGGTGGTTTTATTTATTTTATATATTTTGAATTTTAATATCCTGTCAATTGTTACAAATGTAATATAAAGACAGAGTAGATGACTGACTGGAGTTGTTCCCCTTAGACCACAAAGTGAACAAATAAATGCTAATAATAATTAGTGAAATAAATAGTGTTTGAAGACATGAGCTGAAAACCTGTTTGTCTATAGTTGGCAGGATTGGTAAGTTACCGATAGTAGAGAATGCTTACACTACATATGCAAAATCTAAATAACGTTTGAACTTGCGACATTTTAAGAATTTGTAAATTCAACGTTGATTAATTAAAAATTATTAATGGTGATTGTTAATTTTTATTTAATAATAAATAACATTATTAAATTATGTGTAGCCGAAGGTAGTGTAGATAATAAGCCAACATAACCAAAAATATTGACAAATAAAAATACCGTAGACGATTACTTGTCTAAGGGAGATAACTATTTTACATCTTTATTCCTAAAATTATTTTTAGCCATTATATTAAATAGAGTTGTTCCTCTTAGACTACTAAAGAAATTGATTATTTAAAAAATAAAATAACCTCCAATATAAATATACATGTTTAACCAAAAATAGAAGTCTTTTTTTATGGGGTGTTGGTTCCTAATAGAGAATGTTTTTATATTTTAATTAAAATTTGATCTAATTATATATTGGACTTCACCTAGCTAAGATGTCTCATGTTTATAAACTGTTAAATGGAATTATTTTGTTGTTTAGTTATTCTCAGATAATTGTTGATTACTACTTTAATTTTTTCTTTTGAAATTTGATGCTGCCAAGAAGTTTGCGACCAGGGCAACTGCCCCTATGGGCCTGGCTATGCTACACCAATGATATATTGTGCAAAAACAAGGTTCAGATCATGCCATACCTATGTGTTTTACATATAATTGATTTATACTATTTCACTACTCATATGAGAACAATCTATACATTGTTTTAGAAAAGTGCTACATCATTGCAAGTCTGATGAAAAATCTTTTAACAACTTTCAATAAAAGAAGATACTATACACATGTGGTTGTTAGAAAAACATTTTCCTTTGCAGTCACAAACTCGACTCTCTGTAGTATTATGTCCTGTGTATCTGTATCTGACTGGTTGTTCGCCAAGTGTAAATATGCTTTTCAAGTACTTTTGTAGCTAAATCAATACTTTTCACTTACACACAAAAGCAAACAGATAATGTCTGATCATATTTCATTATATTAATAATAATAATTTAAAAAATTATGTTTAAAGTTGTATTTTGATCCTATTCAATTGTTTTGATTTGTACAAAAAGCAGGTAAATCTGTGATTGATCCTATTTAAACTAGGTGGATGAAGATAAACTTTAATAAATTAAAAATACAGATGCGAAACTCATAACTGGAGTGAGAATTTTAATTACATAGTGACATATTAAATGTAAGAGTATCCGATTGTATTATAGGCCTATGGCCTTTATACCGAAATAAAATGTTCTTGTTTGTCTTGTTTATTAACAAGCCTGAATTCTAATGGCTCAAATCAGCTCTTCCATAATTTCAGATAGGAAAAAGCTATTGAGTATAAATACGTAACTTGGTCTTAAAAGCATCATACTAGTTCCTTAAATACTTTCCTACAAATTTAACTGGGGAGAAAATGCAAATTATATATATTATTTCATTTAAAAAAGTAAACAGAACCCAATCATTTACAAAGAAAACATTTATTGTTATCTTTCAACAGAAAGCAGTGTTTCGTTGAGTAGTTTGATAACGTCATTACTGCGGACTGTGGCTCTCTCAATACACATTTCAATCTGCTCATCTGATAGCGGGCTCCCTCCTGAAACAAATCCAAACTTTATTAACTACATCACTAAATCTAAAAACGCTCCTCTGCCAACAGGGTAAACATTTGTTATTATCAAATAGACAATTACTGACTAACCAGTAACATGGTGCCCCATTTATGTCGTAATCATGACAACACAGACCTGAAATAAGCTGTATTATTACAATATTTTTAATATCAGTAAACAGTGTATAACTTTAATATTGTTGTATTCTCCTTCCTTTATTATTTCAAACTAATATATTTCAGGGCTTTTTTATATCCTTGAAACAATAGCTTTACAATCTGTGAAGTTCAACATAACACCAAAACTACCTATCTAACAGTATATACAATGTATTTTAAAAAAGGTAATCCAATATTTAAAGAGTAATTAAAAATTTTTTAATTAGAAAACAACAAATTTTAGGACTGTAAAAATATATAAATTGTGACCTATTTATCACTGAATAGACCCTCTCCAATGATTGTACTAATCGCTAATTCAAATGTAAAATTGTTAGCTAATGACGAATATACAGAGAAAGACAAAAATAACATGGAGGCTCAGCTCTCAGTAACCTATCTACTAATTAATATATAAGGAACAAACAAAATGTATTTTTGAACTTTATTAGTAATTGATAATTTGACCAGAAGTCCACAACTAGTTTATCAATGGTCATGGTATGTGCTGTCCTGTCTGTGGGATAGTTCATATAAAAGATCCTTTGCTGTTAATTGGAAAGAGTTGCCCAATATTTTTAATCTTGATACAAGTTCCAACATGGAATAAGTGCTCTGCAAGGCTCAATTAGTATCTGTATGCCACTTTCAATGACCAGTGGACCACAATTATTTTATCAAAGACTGTGGTATGTGCTATCCTGTCTGAGAAAATGCATATAAAAGATACCTTGCTGCTAATCAAAAAGAGTAGCCTATGTGCCAGTACAAGCTGGGGTGTTGTTAAACAAACATTCCTTTCCTTATCGAATCATCATCTGTATATTGGTGACCACTTGGTATACTAACCTGGTTTGTGCACCATGCACAGCTTGGTATACTAACCTGGTTTGTGCACCATGCACAGCTTGGTATACTAACCTGGTTTGTGCACCATGCACAGCTTGGTATACTAACCTGGTTTGTGCACCATGCACAGCTTGG
>JAULBS010093609.1:0-10173 GCA_032355785.1 Symmetromphalus regularis | reverse complement strand
TTTCAATAGATTGTTAGCAATATATGGGTGTTCTCTGTGTTTTCAGCTTGTTTTTAAGCTAATATTAATCCTAAAGGAGTGAAGTCCTCACTATTAATGCTGAATGTTACAAATACAAATGTCTGCTGACTGTTGAGGTATCTGCTCAATAGATTGTTGGCAGATCATGAACACTTTCTCTGCCACCCCAGCATCTTCTTGTGTTCCTCAATAAGACAAGAGAATCTTAATTTTGCATTCAGTTTTATGTCTGGCTGAGAAGTGTGAGCACAATTTTTGTCATCAAGTGTTAAGTTATTCATAAAATATAACTACTTTTATTTAAAACAAGTATTTGGATTTCTCTAGCACATCTAGGTCTCACTGGATTTGTATGGTGTTTAGATGCTGATGTCTGAATAGTGAAGTGTTTTATTTAACAATGCCTATAGACCACGTTGATTATCTTATCGGCTATTGGACATACATATGGTCATTCTGGCATATGTTTTTAGAGGAAACCTGCTGACACCACTTAGGCTACTCTTTCCAATAAGCAGCAAGAGGTATTTTATATGTGCCGTCCTACATACCATGGTTGTTTGAACAGAGTACTTTAATTCTCCTTACAATTATTCATGGACTTGGTTGAATGCCTATATAAAACATTTAGTAGAAGTTTATTTATTTGTTTTGTTTAACATCACCACTAGAGCACATTGATTTATTAATCATCGGCTGTTGGATGTCAAACATTGGGTTATGTTGACATGTAGTCAGGTGTGAGCCAGCCTCCAACAGGTTTTCATTTGTTTTGTTTGACCCCACTAGATCACATTGATTTATTAATCATCAACTATTGGATGTCAAACATCTGGTAGTCAAGTGGGATGCAGCCTCAAACGTGTTTTGAACCACTGTCTTCAGCTTGAGAGTTTTACCACTGGACCATAGAGACATATTTAGTATGGTATGAGAGTGTAATAATGTTTATAGCCACATTGTACCCAGCTCTAGGGTGAGATGATTTATGAACTTTTATATATTAACATGAAAGAAATAAAACAAAATGTTTGTCATTTTTATATAATTTATTGAAACATGAAATGCTGTAAATGGATATTTGCATGTTTTAATACAGAAATACAGAAAATAATTTACAATCAATAAATATTTAAAACATAAAAAGACACATGTGGCTTCACAATTCAAATTCAGCACAGCTCAATTTAACTATTGGGAAGATGACCATAGATGGAAGAAATGGAATTTGTGAGTGAACAAGTATTTATGTAATATATACAGTTAAAACAGTCCAGCCCAGAATGCAATGCTTTGTTTTCATTAGTCTGAACCTGCAGGCCAACGATAAAATTATAAATATGAAAGACATCAATACATTTTTACTTGCAACTTACAAAACAACAAAATCTATAGAAATTTTAGTGTATACACTGGGATTTATCCTGCCTTTATACGGTACCGAACATTGTCCTCTTCCCAAAGGCAAATGGCACTGAAAATTCCCAATTTCTGAACTATAAATTCCCAAATTGGTTAATAAACATAATATGGTATTACAGTTACATAAATTCAGTGGTGTAAAAAAAACTTCCCAATGATTAAAATTGCACTAATGTTCCCAATACCTTCAGCCATAGGACCCTGGTGAAAAATACTGGATAAATCCCTGATATATATTTGTTAATTTTAAAACTATTTTATTAGAAATAATTTTAAAAAATTATATATAATTTATAAAATGCTAATATATTATCACACCAACAGATGTTTCGGTGAAGAAGGTTTATGTGAATGCAGCATCTTCGAGTTTCCACTAGTTATCTTTTTTCAATCATTGGAGTGAAAATATTAATCAAAATTTAAGGCACTGCTGAAGGGAAGTCCAAAATTTATACTAGCATATATAGTGAAACAAATGTATTTGTATTAAAACTGCATGCATGATAGTAAATGCTTGTGCATATTTCATGCAAGTCTATTTTTACACAATTAACCACATATATACTGAACAGCAAAAGAAAGGCAAATGTTTGTTCAGATCCAGTTTAATCAAATTAGATGAAAAATTCATAAAACCATAAAACTCTTGCTGTGCACTTCTCGGCACATGCCTCCAGTAAGCAAAACAGCCAACATCAAAAGTTGGTTAACTTTTATTCAATCAAACTTAGCAAATTAAATTTGCACTTCTATTGTTGTTAAGTATATAAGGAGTCCTATCTTACAAATGGGCTACACAAATCGAGATGAGTTACCTAATTTTGGTTTGCAAAACCCATAAATTGCAGTTTATGCAAATTTTCAAGTATTACAAAGTTATGGCTATTCTAAGACATATCCTAAAGTGCCAAAATGTGTCCTCTGTCCAAAATGCGTTGTATGTTACTTCCGAATAAACAGTTTGTGAATTTTAAAATATAACGCCACACATGTTGGTATATTGTTTTGATTTATATTTATATAAATACAATTCTTGATCACAGAGATGCAAAAAAAAAATGCAGAAATGACAAAACATTTTTGGGGACAGAAGTGTAGATTACAGCTCTTTTCCACTCTTGATATTTAATCAAAATATTAGGGCAGGTTTTACAAAGCGATCTGTCACATAATAGCCATTAAATTTTAATTTTAATTGATGGAAGCAGAGATTGGTACTGTGCATGACATGGGTTTTCACATGGCAATCACTCCAGTTAGGAAGAACCCAGACAACAATGGATTAAAAACACTATGAAGTATTAATTTATAAGTTTGTTAACATTTTTAAACACAAAAAAAAGAGCCCTTTCTTCTTGCTATTGTGGAAGACCACGGTTAGGCATGCTCCTAATTTTGTCAGAACAGCCTTACATTCAGGATTAAATATTGGATGTTTAGAACCAGTGAAATTGTTCCGTAGCACCTGTGAAAGCCAATATATCCTGAACATATTGCATGTCACAAATACTTCATAAATACTAAAATTTACAAAAAAACCACAACAAATGTTCCACAAATACTTGTTCCACAAATACTTATATATAACAGCAGTCTAGTAGGAACGACTGGGAGTTGGGGGCCACTGACAGATAAGGTACAAATTCTGTATAATTTGTTTGGTTACAATGGCAAACAATGTGATAAAAAAAAGGCTCACAACTGAGGGGCCATATGCCCCCCTTGTTCCTATGGGCCTGTAATAGTCTGTGTGTATATATATATATATATATATTTGACATAGTAATCTGTTTGTACAGTGGTCCCATTAAAGTATTCAACTCATCTATGTACACCTGTTATAAGTATGTGTAATGGTTATCACACTATACAGGGCAAAACAGAGGATCGAATTCCAGGAAAGAAATGTTCAGAGACATGTTTTCAAACCAGGCCTCCTAAGCACAAATAATGGAAGACTGTTGAAAGACACATGCACCAAGTGCTCCACACTGGATTGGCCACCTGCTTAAGCAACCACCTATATTAAGCAGCCACCTGTCTTAAAGGGAGACTTATTTTCTCCACTATCTTCTAATTTAATACTATTTAACCTATATTATGTAGCAACCTGTCTTAAAAATTAATGTCACGTGATGGCTGCTTCTCGCAGATTTGACTGTCTTAAAGGGACAATTACTTTTTTCCCCCATTTAACCTATATTAAGTATCCATTTGTTTTAAAACGTGAATGGGTGGTGGCTTCTAACAGATTTGACTACTCTACACGACACTACTGTCTTGTCCATCTTGATCCCGGAAAAGAAACAACAAAGGAGATTTCTTTTTTTTCACAAACGTAATTTTCTGTTCATGTTTTACGACCTTCTCTCCCTGGTACACACTATTACTGGGAACAACTAAATTTCCTTGTCCTGCAATAGAGTTGTCCCTCTTTGTTGGGGTTCCACAAATCTGGTTAACTGTGATCACAGAATTCTCCTTCAGTTTGCTGGCAGAGTTATCTGCCTCGACTGACGATTCCTTTGATCCATTGTTGTTATCGACAAGATCGTTTTCATGGGTGGCCTGAAGAGAGTAGTCTGCTCTGAATACAATGGGCTTGTTCTCAGATGCGTGATGAGTGTAGCCATGTTGCTTGAAGTACGCAGCCTCCAGCTGATCTAGTCTTACAGATCCCCTAAACAAATAGGAAGTTTAGTTTAATATAGGTTTTCAACAGTTCATTCAGCTCCTATAAATAACTTACACATAAAACAATATAAAGCTTTAAATGAACAAATAAGAAGTTTAGTTTAATATAGGTTTTCAACAGTTCATTCAACTCCTATAAATAACTTACACATAAAACAATATAAAGCTTTAAATGAACAAATAGGAAGTTTAGTTTAATACAGATTTTCAACAAATCATTAGGCTCCTATAAATAATTTGTTTTAAACAGTATTTTATTCACTCAGTTTTGTTTCTTGCGGAAGGGATCGGTCGACAGGGTGATAGCCTATATTTGGACCCTACACAATAATACTTTTAATAGTACATCTTTAACGGATGTAAATAATTTACACACAAAATAATATAAAGCTTTAAATATTCAGTTTACTTTATTTTACTATAAAACATAATTTAATACAAATAAAATCATTTTACTTGATGGTTATGGCAGAGGTTTGGTAAAATTCAGCATGATATCAAAATAGGACATTGTTAACTTGAGAATTTTTTAATATATAAATATACCTTTTAGAAAGAAAAAAAAGTTAATATTTGTTTAAACTGTAATGACAGTTTAAAATAGAAAATATTTTTTTTTTTATTTTTTTAAATAGTAACCATCATGCAATCACTGAAATTAAGAAAATGTCCATGATAAAATATATGCTGTGTAGAAATTGTATTCACAGCATTTTCCACGGTAATTTTAGAGTAAAAAACACTTTATTTTTTAATAATAAAAAAATACATCTTGTCATTTTTTTAAATTATGTACGCAGCAAAAAAAATGTAGCTGTGAGCAATTTCAAGGGTTGCATCATGTCACTTATTTCTCTTTTTTTCGGTAGGCATAAACTGTCGGTTTGAATGCTTTAGAAATATAAATTATCAGTCATGGACACAGAGTCCTCATGGTTGTGATAAACATAACATGCATAGGCCTATATCTATCTTTCACAAACTATTTTTATGTTATTGCATCCATCGTTTGTGGAATAACAACACATTTGTAATGATATTGTAATCAACAGCACATAGCATATTAGACAGAGGTGAACTAAAATAGTAAGAAAGCATGGAACATGAAGCATAAATACAGAATATAGAAGACAATAAGCAGCAGTAAGAACAATGGCATAACGAAATGTGCAAAATCAATCAATTTTATTACTTTTTTTTACATGTATTTTTAATACAAATAAAACTGTGACATTATAACTTCCCTCATCCCAAAACATTAACATAACTGTTAAACAAGTTAATAAATGATTAATTAGCCATACACCACTTTAAAAACACATTTACTGTAAAATACTTTATTTTCATAGCAATACAATTTCATCATTACCTGAAACTTATTTTTATGAACCTTAGTTTATCACTGAACATAATTTTGTGAATTTCTTTCAAACATTAAAAAATGCCAAAAATATAATATTTTACAGTAATTATTTCAATTAACAATTTATAAGGGTTCACATTTCAATCCTGTCAGTTATGCAAGTGATGTGAGTGATAAAAAAATGTCTAATTCTAATGGCAGTTTAAATAAGTTAGACATAACAGATTTAATTATTTCTTTCACCAAGGGAAGAAGAAAAAACTTCTTATTCGCCTACCTTAAATTATTATTATAGATACTGAATTGTGAATCTACATATAACTTTCTCCATTTTTGTGCAAATGAAAAATATCTCGTCAAATAAGTACCAACCAAATTTTATCAATCTGAATGGGATTCCAAAATAGTCTGAACATGTATTATCATATAGATAAATATATTTCTATACTAAATAATAAAATAATAAAATTTGAAGGAAAAAGGAAATATTTGGAAAAAAATAATTATCTAGAATACCGTTACTGAATTTGTATTTTTTAAATTATTATTATTATTATTTTAGTTATCGGTAGATTATATTATTATAACATTTATTTGTGCAATAGATTTATATTATTGATATAATGGAGACTCTTAAATAATTTAAATTTGTTCTTGTAATTTCTTATCCTATTATGAATTTGTTTTTTTTTGTATATAACATGTTTAATTTATTCTTGTAATTCTTCTGAAGTTATGATTTTGTTTACTGAATATTTTGTTGTAAAAAAATAAAATAAAATATTTTACTAGTTTGCCAGAATTTCTACTATAAGCCTACTGCACTGTATTTAATATGGCTATAATACAAACTTCACCAAATGATCATCAATAGGAAGACATTATTTTGTTTTGACACTTTTGTTTGCTTTATAATTATAATCATTTAAAATGTGTGAAATCAGAGAAAAATAATATAAAGAAAAAGAACAGTCAGTCCAAAAAAGCTCACCCACTGAACTGTTGGTTATATTTTTTAAATTATCTATTAATGGGTTTATTTTCACATTCAGCAAATCGACTGGATCATTTTGCACTCCTAATGTTAAATGTTAATAGTAGCCTACATTTAGAGAAGTAATAATTTGTCACAAGGATTGTAAAGTTAAGAATGACTGTCCCTTCTACATATTACAAAAATTAATAAAGTTATTAAAATAAAATGACACAAATAAAGAATGTAGTATCTCCAGTTGTCTCCCTTCACCTTGAGTTCAAGACAAACCATACTTACCCATCTGTGCTTATTCGTTTCACTTTGAGTAGTGGAAGATCTGCCATCAGTCTACTGCATTGTTATGACAATAGTCAGTTACACATGCACGTTCATTACATACATTTATTACCCCAGCGGGTACTCATAACTGGGAATTATTTTTCACATTGGTTTAACCGTTAATTTTATTGGGTAGTTTTGTTCTGTTTATCCAATGAAAGTTCTCATACTAAAACTGATTGTAATGACATCAATTGGTCTTGACATTCATACGCTTCAAGAACCATTTTCCTATAGCAATGCAGTGAATCGTAAAACTTCGTCGTTGTAAACATAAATTGCTATTTAAAAATACATTTAAAAAAAAAAAAAAAAAATTGTGAAATTTGTTTATTAAATAGCAACTATTTTTAAAGGCGGATGAACACATTAGTGTTAACGCTGCTATGTGCACAGTTTGTGTGGTATTTCATTATGGTGTCTATAAAAAAAACTGGCAGCTAAAGCATTTTAGGGAAAATCAATAGCATTTGGCTGGGATAATAAATATAATATTAAACTCATTACCATTTACTATCAAATTTAAGTCATGAGTGAAATCATTTTTCTTTGTCACAAGCTTTAGCGAGTGACAAAGTAAAATTATTTCACAAAGGACGTAAGTTTGATAATAAATGGCAACTTGTTTAATATTCTCTATATATATATCATTGCCATTTCATAATGCAATGCTGTTATTATACTAGTAGCAACATGCAAACAAACCAAAACAGACTAGAGTAAAATGTTCAGGGCTTTCATGTAAGATGTCAGATAAACAAGGAAATTATTTATTTTCATTCTTAATCATACGTGTCATTATTTGTTTTTACTCATTCTAAATGCTCACTAAAAAGTGAAAAACAAAACAAATTATACTCAATGATATCAGGAGTGCCACACAAAAGACCATGATTTTGAATTGAATATGTATCAAAAGTATAACAAAAGCCTTTTAATAAATGTTTTCAATAAAATATATATAAAATTTTGAAATGTTTTCAACAGAATTTGTAATTTTTTTAGCACTTTCATTTAATTTTCAAAACTTTACTTTTATTGTTTTATTGATATTAAAAGTATGAGCCATTCTGTTTATCATGAGGAAGTTATTTAAATGGCAGTACTGGTATATATATATACTGAACAACAAAAGAAACATAAATTTAATTTGTAATGTTTAATTGAATAAAAGTTAACCATATTTTGATGTTGGCTGTTTGGCTTACTGGAGGTAAATTTTTCAGAGAAGTATAAAGTGTTTTTCATTGAATGGTTATCATGAATGAATTTTTCATCTAATTTAATTAAACAGGTTCTGAACAAACATTTGCGTTTCTTTTGCTGTTCAGTATATACACATGTATATACAGTGTGTGTACATGCATATATGCATGCAAGGGTGCACACACACACTGGTAAACACTGGCAAACACTAAGCATAGCAAACAATAAATAATCATGCTAGTTACATGATATGAAGAACCATAATTAGAGTTATGTGCACCTGAAACTGCTAAATGAATCTAATGCAAGCCATATGTGTGTGATTATATTATTTGTGAAGAGGGAAGATACAGTTTTAGAAAGCTTAAAGCATTTAAACCTTAAAATCCATGAAGTACCAACATAAACTCAGATCCAGTGTAATTCTAAATAAATAAGCTTACCTAAACATATAAAACTTAGTTGGTAATAAAATTCCAAGATTAATTCAAAGTGATCGACAAAAAATATATAAAATAAAATGTTTCTCAGTAATCCTATGTGACTAGTTAGACAATATACTAAAAAATTAAATACTTTTTTCTTTAAACGTCTAAAATAAAAATAAAAATTATTCTTGAAGCTGGATGAAAATGGGTACTATTTTTGGAGCTGTGATAAATATCCTTTAACTAAAAATTCCAAATATAAGTAAGAAAAATAAATTATCAGCAGTTTTGTTGTTTTTTTCCAATAGTAAACTTTTTACTACATATATTTTGTAATTTTCTATGAGTATCTTTCTCATGTTATGTCCTGATGTACTTCATAGTTTTTAAAGCCTTTCAAATCCTACATTAAAAGCTAATAAATACCTAAAACTGGGGTTGGCATCCGACATTTACCTAACAGTACACAAAATAAAAATACATTAACAACCAGACAGAACAATCACCAAATAGTAATGTTCTAGTGAATTACAAAGTTAAAAATACTTTAGAATCACCAAATAGTAATGTTCTAGTGAATTACAAAGTTAAAAATACTTTAAAATCACCAAATAGTAATGTTCTAGTGAATTACAAAGTTAAAAATACTTTAAAATCACCAAATAGTAATGTTCTAATGAATTACATAATTAAAAAGACTTTAAAATGACCAAATGTTCTAGAGAAATACATACATGTACTTAAAAATCACCAAATAATAATGTTCTTGTGAATTACATAGTTAAAAAGACTTTAAAATCACCAAATAGTAATGTTCTAGTGAATTACAGTTAAAAAGACTTTAAAACACCAAATAGTAATATTTTAGTGAATTACATAGTTAAAAATTACCAAATAGTAATGTTCTAATGAATTACATAGTTAAAAATCACCAAATAGTAATGTTCTAGTGAAATATATAGTTAAAAAGACTCGGTCTGCAGAGTAGACAACATATTAGTTGTTACAGTTACTTAATCTAACTTTATTTAAATAATAAAAATACACTTAAGCTGTTAATGTCATCAGATTATAAAGCAGTATATATCTACATTGTTTTTTTGGTTTTTTTCCACAGAATTAAACAAGTTTGCTTAGAGGAACCAAAATATGTTCATAAATTCGTTCTTTAATTACATGAACAAAAGTTTCCCTCTTGTTTTGAAATTAATTAACTGACTATATTACTGATTTTGGCCACACTTTTGTTGAGATATCAACCGGTCCATTAAGACCTTCATAATTGGTCATTAAAAAAAACATTTACTTTTTAATTCACTTTTTAAATGCATACTCCAACTGATCCTTGACTTAATTTCCAAATAAAGAATTAATTTTAAATATAAACATTTGATTTGTCCATAAAAATACTTCATTTAACAACTTACATAACCACTACATCTCACTTATTATCAATATTTTTAAAATAACAATGAATTATGCTCACAGACAAATAAATCATAAACCATAAACTCAACATGGAATTCTCTATACCATGGTTCAGGTAAAACATCTTGTGTGATATAAAAGTGAGATCTAGTATCACAAATGCATATGTTTCATTCGTAATTCATACTTAGAGCACAAAGACCCTTAAATTCCGTGAGAATCTGCCTTTAAGTATTGTTATTAGTGGATATAAATAGTGGGTTTTGTATAACTGCAGTATTAAAACAAAAATATTC
>JAULBS010093599.1:0-17038 GCA_032355785.1 Symmetromphalus regularis | reverse complement strand
GCAATGTAATAGACATATTTAAATCTCGATGATTATGCTGCTTTTTATACCTAAAATGTTCATTCACCTGTAACAAATCAATTGGTCAAGATGGATAAATAGTTGGTCGAGCTGGCAGGTTGAGTCAATCCACAGGCTGTGGGTTCAAACCTATGTAATTGAAATACTTATGTGTATGAAGTGAGTGTGTGTACAGTGTTAATGAACAATGTAATGGGTGTGTTAAAGCAACGTAACTGAACTTAGAAGAGAGTATCTGAAAAAAAACGTTTTTTTTCTTTATTCCCCTTTAGATTGATATCCGTGACTGAGGAAAATGCAGAACTCTCTCCTCGCCATAGCGTTCAGCACTTGCTGCACGTGCATTCTCTACATTCATTGGTCTCCCAAGAGTAGATTCGTGAAAAATAATCAACAGTTAACACAATAGCGTAATGTCACTATAGTGGATTAATCAGAGCTATTTGTACAAAATGCTACAACCATTTGAAGGTAATATCAAAATGAAATATTTCCTGGAAATTTTAAAATGTTGAAATTTCACTAAGGATTCAAAAAATGTTTCCATTAACTGAATATCTCGTAAACCAGATCTACTGGTAACAGTATTTTCTCAGTCTAATAAGAATTCAGACAATTATAACAGACTAATTTTCATTTCCACTGACTATGCAATTTATTAAAACTATAATGGCCTATTATGAAGTAAGCAATGGAATCTTGGCTCCAATAACTAGTACCAAGCATAACAGAAGCTACATCATCACCATAAACATTAAGAAGAAAATAATGAGAAAAACCAACTATCTTCCCACTACATTACAGGATAGGATATAATCTCGATCAGTAATAGAACATTTCACTGAACTGATATATAAGAGATAGATATAAATAAGGTCCGCCCAAAAGTTTTGAAATGTGTATGAAACCCCACAATCAAAATCCGTCAGAATAAATACTATATAAAAAAAAAACTAATCTTTGACATCCGATAGCCAAAGATTAATAAATTAATGTGTTCTAGTGGTGTCATTAAAAAAAAAGAAAAAAAAGAAGAGTGAGTAAAACAACAACATCCACCTAATGGGATGGTTTCTTTCTACATTCTGAAAACTAGAAAAATTGATAAAAAAATATAATTTCTTATGAAGATCACCATTTTTCTTAAGTGAAATTCATGAATTTTTTTTTCTCATTCCAAATATTGTCTGATATATTATCCAGCCATAATATGTGATATTCATTATGAGGAAAAAATGCATATATATGACTTTCCACATTCGATAGTCTTTTATATGCAGACAAGCAGGGATTAGAACTATATAATAATACCAGCACATCTGTGCTGTGACATCTCAGATAGAAACTTTAACATTTACTGTTGTTCCCCTCATATCCTGATACTAAATCCACCTATAGCAATAAAGGCAGTGCTTCTTAAATAACAATTTTCAATCCCTGGATAGGACAAACCATGTTACAGCTTTTGATATACCAACTATGAAGTAATAGAAGTGGACACCTGACTGGAACAAAGTCTAATAGTTTAACTGAGGGGATTGATTAGTTTGTTTTGTGTTTAATAACACCACTAGAGCACATTGATTTATTAATCATCGGCTATTGGATGTCAAACATTTGCTAATTTTGACAAATAGTCAAGTGTGAGCCAGCCTCCAACAGGTTTTGAACCACTGTCTTCAACTTGAGAGTCTGATGTTCTACAACTGGACCACAGAGGCTCACCTTTTCTGATTAGCAGGAATGGATCTTTTTTATGTGCACATTACACAGCCTTTTTTTTTTACACCTGCTATGGATCACTTGCTGGAAGAAGAAAAAAATAAGATGGGGCCACTAAATGGGATCAATCCAATAAGCGATAACACTTCAGGCTGATGTTCTAGCTCTTGAGGTTAGTCCCATTCAGTGGAATGAAGCACAATACAATTTTTTTTAAATTTCCATACACTATTTTCCTTTCATGTGAAGAAGCCAACTAGTATAATTGCTTTATAACTAAATGGCATGCTCAGATGAACCAAACTATACTAATTTACTGCTCACCATCTCAAAATTCTCAGGCATTTCTTTGTACAAGCAATGAGTTATTTATGAAATCTGCCTCTAGAAAGCTGACCAGCTCATTTTACTTGACACCACTTTGAACTCTACAAAACCAAACAATACAGTTCTGGCTACTTCATTGTTGAGATATAGAGATAACAACTGTTTACCACTTTAAAAAACACAAGCTTTATTATACAAAAGATTAGTATTGAGATGAGCTTGATAAATAAAGTGCATATATGTTAAAACAGAAGATTGCCCTTAAAAGTAATTTAGTCCAAAGCCTTATATACACTTTAAAACAAAGTTTGTTTTAATTAACAAAGCCTCAAAAGCACACTGATTTTGATCTTATCATTGGCTATTGAACATAAAACATATTGTCATTTTAACATATTTCTTTAGTGCTGCCACATAGGCTGTTCTTTTCTTATAAACAGCAAAGGGTCTTTTATATTCACTTTCCCACAGACAGGACAGCACATACCACAACCTTTGATGAACCAGTTGTGGACCACTGATTGGGATGGAAAATAGTCCAAACTGCAAAAGGGTCCTTATATACACTGTATGCACACTTGCAGTTGATAGCACAGGCTTACAATAATCATTACAGTTAATGCTGTAAGGTCCTCAAACTTCAATAGTACATCTAAATTTTAATGATTTAACTAATAATGATTAAAATCATATATTTGCACAAGAGTCCAAAGGATATTTAAGCAAAAATGTGAAGAATGGTATTCATGAATCACAGGAAAAACAGTTTGATACCAGACAAGCATGTCCTGATTCATATATGACACTATTCATAAGCACAGCCCTTAGCCTTTGAATTTTTTTTTTTTTAATTAGAAACAAATTTTCAAAAATTATCTCCTGGAAAACATCAAATATCTTTTTGTCAACATTTATGCATGTGTTCAAAGTAGAACAAGTGCAAGTTTAAAGCCATGGATTTAAAAATGTAGATGTCGGAGATACTAAGCCAATTCAATAATTATTAATCAGTCATGAATGTCAAATAAGCTAAGGTAAAGAACCCATGTGGTACTCAAACTGGCAACTCGATCACGCTAGCAATTTTAATTAGTTCTAGGACATGGGCTGGAACCAAAATGAGATCTGTGCATAGTTCATGTACTGAGTTTTAAAGCAGGTTATTACATAGCCTTGCTCTAACATTTTGATGAGATATCTGATTTATCGTGTGATCTGAAGTAACTGAAAATATTCACAAATAACCTAGTTTTCATTATACTTCTATTATTATATATTCACAATACATACATATATACATACACATATATATATACATACATAAATATATATATATATATATATACACACACACACACATATACACACACACACACATTATATATATATTCCGGCTCTTGGAAAGTTACATGCATATGAATTTAGCTCATATTATTTTTGCTTTAAAGTTAAGGATAAAAAAAAAAAAAAAAAAAAAAGTTAAGCCTTTAGTTGTAGCTGATATCGGGAACCCAATATTTGGAAAACTAATTTTTCACTTACAAACTGAACAGTGTGTTTATATATATCAATGATTTAATGACCTTCCAAAATCTGTGATGTTTAAAATTCTGTTTTCAATCCTGAAGGCTTATGCAAATCATTGTTCTTGTAACTATCAAAGGGAGTAATTCAGTACAGATTGGGTATTATTTGACAACCTTTTGAATTCTGTGGTCTTAGCAATCAAAAATCCACCACAGACAGGATACATTTTTTTCTCTGTCACGAATCCATTATCCTTAACTGTATACTCAACTAAAAAAGAAAGTATGCATGTTGAAATAATTTTGTTGCATGGGGTGGTCACAGTAATCATACATTGGCAGCAAACACGTGTGTAACTTGTGATATTACTATACACACACATTTCCTCCTAAATAGTGTGGTTATCTAATTCCAAAATTTCTACCATGAAAGTAATCTGGTTAATGAAATAAATGACTATTGATTACATATTGGTTGAGTATATAATGAAAATGACTGTACAGGCATATCAGAATTTAATATCTGTGTATGTCATAAAAGGGTTATGAGAAAAGGTTTTAGATAACTCATTTCATTTTGCATAACCCATAGACATAAAATGCTGTTATATCATATTGTTAGAGCAATGAAAAATGGATTATTACATGAAACTAGACTTGATGAAGAAATGAAATTACTGATTTCACAATCCTGGTAAGATGGTTATGATCCACAGCAAATATTAAAGTGTATTAAAAACTTAATTCCTAGAATTTTGGTAAATAGAGTGATCAATAGTCTAAGGGTTAGTTACATAGAAAATAAAACAGACATGAACATTAAGATCAATGAACATTTGAAAGTTTCCTATTTTGTGTACTGTGCATCGTTTGTCAGATATTTGTACTTGAACAAGTAGACACTAAATACACCAGCAAGAGCTGGCCTGTTATTTGTAATATATAAGCATGTCAACAAACATAACACCTTATAATTTACACAACAAATATGTGATTGCTGAGCAAGATGCTGTTGATTACTTTAGTATTATAATATTGACCAACTTATTGTGCTATCAAGAGAACTACAAACATACAAACAGACTTGATAAATATAAACACATTAGGAAAACAGATGGCAAATAAAGGAAAATCAACAAAATTATTATACAGCTTCAGCAAAATAATTTTTTTTTTTTTAAAGTTTAACTGCATGTTTCTCTGTGTTCAGTTATTACAAAGGTCTTGTATATATATTTTAAAAAATTATTGACCTACTTGCATAAAACCACTGGAGATAATCAACTGTGATGCTCATTTATATGGTAAATGGAAGATTAGGCCCTCATAAATTAATTTTGTGTTTCAGGTTGTCCGTCTGCATTCATTTTCTGTGATATTTGTGTCAAATCACATGCGCAAATACCATTTTTCTCAAATTTGTTTTTAATGGAACTTAAAATAATTACATCAAAATTGTTTAAGCTTTAGAAGTAAATTACTTGGATATTTTGAAGAATGCATTAAAGTTTTGCAGGTGATATCCTCAAGACTTCTATATAGCAAAGTCACAAACAAAATCTAACTTTTTTACACAATCTCTCGTGGGTACAATTTCATGGTATTTAAGCTTGTGTTAAAAAGAAACAACATGTTCTGTTTTCCTGCCTCCCTCATTGATTTTTAAACTTTATGGGACCCGAAACACAAAATTAATTAATCATAGCCTTATGGTTCAAAAGTCTAAAGCATAGCAATGGACACCAATGTTTTTTTCTCTAGGAATGTTAAATAATTTTCAAATACAACAGTGTTTTTAAACATTTTATAATTAGAGGCTGTTGATGAGTTATCTGTATGACTCCATGTCTTGAACTACATCCAACTCCCTATGATGAATGACGTCATACATCACTTGCATGTGAAAAATGACATAACCTATTCGAGATTTAATCACCTAGGTAAGCTAAAACTTTAAAGTGAATGTTTTACATATATTAGAATGCACTGAATTTATGTCTATGATGTTCCTTTGGTTTAAAAAAATAATGTTTAGATGTGAATGTTGGCAGTTATGAACAGCATTCTTTTTATCCTCTATCATCTAAAGTGAAAACAGTAATAATTAGATTTACCAAACTGAGTGTATACTTTCTTTCTTAAAACGAAGTATATTTAGGAACTCATGCATCAAATTTGGCATCTGGAACCACTAGCAAACAATCAGTGTCAAAATTAACCCATAGACATTGTCTGCCTAAGAATTACACAAGCTACAGTGAATCTAAAACTTAGAACATGCCTATCTACTCTCACAAGAAAATAACATTCTGCCTTTAAGGTGAATGATCTTTGTCATATTTAACTTATTTTCACCTATTACCAGTGTTTGGGGGACAAGGCAATTATTGCCTTGCATTCCTAGGAATCAAGAAGGCTCCAAGGCAATTTTGAGGATACATCAGTAAATATGAGTTTCCTATGGTGCAAGTGGGAAAAATGGTCATTGCAATATTTGCCTCGTTGGAAGTGAAACTGTGAGGGCATTGTGGCAAAGGGACAAAGTGACACAGCAAATGCTTCAATGCCTTGGTGAAACTCAAACCCTGCCATTATATTTGTTTTGTATCTTAAAATAACACTTTCCATATCATTTAATTTATAAAATATCAATTTTTTGCATACCTAATGTATTTCTGATCAAACTGGCATTAACTTAAAATGTATTTTAAATTAAACAGCAATGTTTTTTATGTCAGTACAAAGGTCAATATCTTTGAGGGTGGTGGAAGATTTCTCGTGGCATGTGTATATCCCCTGTATAATTATTGACATAGCTAAGTTAATAAGTATACAAGAGATTACAATTTGCTATGTGATACTTATAATCACATTCAAAAGCAGATCAAATTCCTGTGATACTATGTACTTAAGGAATCCATTACTATAGCCATTCGTGCAAGAATGCACAAACATGGTAAAATAGGATCCATTAAAAATTAGTTCTACTCAAAAAAATTATAGTGCTAAAATGAATTTAATATTGTGTATTATTTTGCAATATCTGTACATCTTTGTAGAAAACAGCACCTTCAAGCACTCACTCTGTGTCTGAACCAGTATCAAGATTAAAAATCACTTGCCTCCACTGAGATTGATCCCAATACCTACCAGCAATGTTTTGTTTTGTTTTATTTTGTTTAATGACACCATTAGAGCACATTGATTTATTAATCATCAGCTATTGGATGTCAAACATCTGGAAAATTTGTGACACAAAGTCAAGTATGAGCCAGCCTCTGATGGGTTTTGAACCATGGTATTCTGCTTGACAGTTCAATGCCGTATCACTAGACCACTGAGGATCCTTTCAAGCTATGAGCCAGACAGTGGGGCCGGTAACAGCCATTTTAATTTTTTGTTTGATAAAAAGTAAAGTTTGTTTTATTTAACGACGCCTCTAGAGCACATTGATTTTTATCTGATCAGCTATTGGATGTCATACATATGGTCATTCTGACATATATGTCTTTATAGGAAACGCCCTGCCACTACATAGGCAACTCCTGATAAGCAGCTAGGGATCTTTTATATGCACCATCCCACAGACAGGACAGCACATACCATCACCTTTGATAAACCAGTTGTGGACCACTGGTTGGAAAGGAAAATAACCCAAACTGCATATGGGTCCACTGAGAAGGATCGATCTGATGACCGACTGGTTCACAGGCAGACACGCTACCATTTGAGCTACGTCCCGCTCCGTTTTACATCCAAAAGCCGACGATTAACAAATCAATGTGCACTGACGATACAATCGAGGGGACTGTAACATATAAAATGCATTTTGTTCAAAAACATGTCTGACAGATGGCGAGGATGGCACTAAATAGAGGGAATTAACAAAGAAAACAAATGCTACTTGGAAGAAGGTTAACGATACGAGAGGTTATACTGTACTTACTTGATATGATCTTCATACATGTGTTCTGGTACTGAGTACTCATACAAGTGAAATACATTGTGTGATCTTGGTAATGTTTTCTGAACTTTTCGCCACACTGAAAATAAAATTTGGATTAATAGCAAAAATAGAGTTTATGTTATTACAATTTAACCATGTTAAAATTGGTGGGATGGATTTGGGGAGGGGAATGATTTTAAGTTTACCGAAATGGAATGGCTATTTAGTTATGAACTAGTCAAATCCAAACATATTATCTACTAACCTACTGTTTCCCCTCATTTAGTTTTCAAGAGACCATTCTAACTCTACATTAAAACAATTTTATGTTTATGAAGCACCAAGAGATCTTTTATATACATATTCATGGGTTGAACTTCAGTGTTTGGGGGCACGGCTATTATTGGCGTGGATTTCTATGAATCAAGAGGACTCTTTTGAAGGCAATTTTGAAGACACATCAGGGGCACAATGACAAATGTGAATTTCCTATTGGGCAAGCAGGGAAAAAAGGGCAGAGCAATATTTCCCTTTGTTAGAAATGAAATTGAGAGGGCACTGCAGCAAAGGGTCGGGGCAAATCCCTCAATACCATGGTGAAATTCCACCCCTGCATTTTCCCACAAAGTGGAATGAAAAATATTCCAAAAAGATCAGCTGAAGGAGACTGATTACATGAATGAATGAAAGAACAAAATACTTGAAACTTTTATTTAACTTACTTGCACCTTCTCCTTCTTTGGGACTCTTCTGGTTGACATAAAATATGCGTGGAACAATGAGCTTCATTGCGTGCAAGTCTGAACCAATCAGAGCCCATAACTTGAATTGACCAGCATGACTCGTCTGCATCAGCTACAGAGAAATTTCATATTGAAAAAAAAATTATGAAGTATGAATGAATCAGAAGAATTAGCCTCTTCAACAGACACATCATTTGTTTCATTCTAAAAATCTTCTTTAAAAAAACCTAAATCAATTTATATTATAACATGTTAAGATCTATGTGTATTTATCAGTTATTGACTGCTCATGAGGGCAACATCATGTTTTATGGACCGAAAAAACTAATATTGATATGTTTCTTTGGTCCATAAAACATGATGTTGCCCGAATGAGCGGTCAGTAACTGATTTTATTACATAATGCTGATTAATTAGTCAAGTAAATTCACGTTGTGATAACTATTTATTTTTCTTGCGCATTGGACAATTTCTAATAACTAACGACGTCATCTTTGTAACGTTATAAAACAAAGATGACGATGGCAGAAACCTGTGACGAATTAGTGAACTTTTTCGACCAATGAAAACACTAAATATATTCTCATTATGTAATAATTTTATATATTTACTGATATGAACATTAGTGACATAAACGATAGGATTGTTTGTTTAACGACACCCCATCATATTATTTATTGTTGTACTTTAGAGGAAACACCATACCACCATATAGGATTAGCAGCAAGGGATCTTTTATATGCGTTTCCCACAGACAGGACAGTACACACCAGTCTTTGATAAACCCGTTGTGGACCACGTTTTGGTGTAAGTAGTTTATTCTTAACCACTGAGATTTGCGAAGCACTCACTCTGGTTTGCAGTTAGAATTGGGATGAAAAATCCCATGCCTCAACTGAGATTTGATCTCAGTACCTACCAGCCCTAAAATCTGATAGCTTAACCACTACACCACCGAGGCCAGTACAACAGTGATATAGACAAAACAAGATAAATGCTGCTGCTACAAGAGGTTTTTTTAAACGAACAGCAAGAGCAGACCTGCCTACCCATATAAAACCCTTTCAGGAATCTAAGGCCCATAAACATGATTTCTCAGGAAATCTAAGGATCATGTCAGGAATGGGTCACACGTGACAAGTGAATTGTTCTTTGAAACTAGTCTCGGCACTTTGCTCGCTCTTTTACTACCCATCACGTTACAGCTTTCAAGTTTGGCACAATATGTTTAGGCTATAGGAGGAGTGGAAATGGAAAACCGGGACGCTATGCATGCGCAATGTCATTTGACCTTCACCCAGGAAGTTAGGTAAACTGAATTTCGACAACTTAAAAATAATAAAAATCTAGGTGACTTGGCTAGCCAGCAGAAAGTTTGACTGTATCGCCGGAATGCCAAAGTTTGTCGTGTCTGTCCAGAAATATTACTGAGAAACCGGAAAGGTAGGCAGGCAGGTCTACAAGAGGACTTTTATATGCTGATTGAGTTAGATGGATTAACTAGTGTATAATCTGCACTTCAGACAGATGTGTTTCTATTGAACTAAATCTTCTTCCTTCTAATAGAATATATAAATATTACAAAATATTTATTAATATGTAAACTAGCAATTGTAAAAACTGGTGTGAATCCCAAACCAAAGCCACAAGATCCGATACATTCAAAATATACAGGACAGCAAAAGAAATGCAAATGTTTGTTCAGATCCAGTTTAATCAAACTAGATGAAAAATTCATAAAACTCATGCTGTGCACGTTTTTCACTTCTCTACACATACCTCCAGTAAGCAAAACAGCCAACATCAAAATATGGTTAACTTTTATTCAATCAAACATTGCAAATTAAATTTGCGTTCCTTTTGCTGTTCAGTATATATAAAGTTTTAAGGAGTCTGGTTGACAAGTGAGCTTTAAAAATACAGTTCTACATGCTTTTATCGAGTACTGAATCCCAGATTCTACTACAACATTCCTACTGCTGAAACTCACTTGAACTATCTGCCAGGGCATGTCCATCATACTGCGAGCCTTACGACGAAGAAAGCCACCAATCCCACGAGCAGGGGCCATTGTGGTGGTGGCTGGCACTTCAAAATCTGTACGTCGTCGTTTTCGGTCCTGTTTCTCTTTAGCTTGAAGCTGCCATTTTTTCTTGTGATATTCAACCCACACCTTTCTCTCTTCCTGTAACAATCAGGTCATTTGTACCATCATACAATAAAGATAGTCTTATTGTTCTTTATTCTTAAATGAATCAGTTTTTGAAGACCCACTAATAAATTGAAGACCGTGGTAACTCACATTTTTGGTACCGTTTTACCTGATAAACCACACTGGATTTATTAGAGCAAACACTAACCTTCATAATTACACCCATATTAAAGCAATACAAAAGTGCACAAAAATTATTTTTTGATAATGTCAGTTTGGTTAAGAGCAAGAACATAGCAAGTTAACTGTTATAAAATAATATCTTTATATTTTCAATGTTTGTCATAACCTGGTAACTCATCGCAAAATCCTTATTTTCTCAAAATGTCCGTGACTTGGGTTACCAGGTTCTTACATGCAAGTCTTTAATTCCCAAATTGATCATTCAATCTTCCAACGGAATAAAAACACTACCCAGTATAATTTTAGGAGCAACTTTTCCTGTCATTAGCAACTGTTAAAATCTTTTTCTTTTCTCCGTTAGTTTATCTTATCCATTTTATGTTACTAAATTTTTCATTTTTATTTTAAGTTTTGTGCTTTGGTTGTCAATGAGTCAAAAATATTAAAACAGTAGATTATCATCATTTATTAACCCAGTGGGTATTCACAACTAGGAATTATTTTTCATAATTTCTCAGTGAGCATTATTATACATTGGTTTAACAAGGCATTTCATTGGATTGTTCTGGCCGTTATGACCAATAAGCTTGACTGGATTAAATATGATGTCATAATAATTTTGTAAAAGTGCAAATGATGTCATTAAAACTAGAAAAAGTACAACGTAACATCATCCATAACATTACAGGATACTGTTGTGCAATTGGAAAGTTTAAAGAAAAGAATGATTAAAAGTGTTTAGTGTAATAAATAGAATATTAAACTCGTTACCATTTATTATCAAATTTATGTCCCTTGTGAAATAATTTGATAATAAATGGCAATTCGTTTAATATCCTTCCTATAGAGCAATACAGTCTATTACTTAGTCTTCATAATTCATTAAAAAAAAACTAACTTTAGTTGTTCCCATTGGAGGCGGTGGTCCGAGAAGTTCCCGCCAGTTTTGAGATGCTTCACAGTTCTGAGTCGCCTGACTGCTGTCTGCTGCTGACGAGTCTCTCTTACGTTTGTGTGACACTGCCCCCACCGATGTAGATGTAGTCTGAGATCCGATGTCCTCGATGTCTGCCACTTGCGGCTGAGAACATGGTATCTCTTGAGAGTCTTCGTCAATCTGTACAAAACATATTTAACAAATTAGGTTGAAAAGCTCCAATTAAATCAAAATCATAATTATCACCTTTTAATGACTTCAAGACTTTGTGGAATCCATTGACCTTTTTTTCTGTTTTGTACAGAACATATTTAACAAATTTGGATGAAAATCTCCAATTATTAAACTTATGGCTGTTCCAGTTAAATTTATACTGGGGGGGTGGGGTGGCGAAATCAGAACGCCTTTAATTTTTTAGGGTACCACCAATATAATAAAATTAAATTTTCACCCCCACCTACTTTTATAAAATATGCTTATGGATTTGATACCAAAATTATCCCTCACCCAGTACCAAGGTAATTATAATTTCTTTCACCAACCCACCACACACTTAAATTGAACGTGTTTTTACAAAGGGCCAATGTAAAAAAAAATCGATTGCATTGTCCCCCCCCCATGCAATTTCAACTGGAAATGCCTTAGCATAATTTTTTTTATTATTATTAAAAATAAGGTATACTTTACATTAAAATTGATGTGGACACTATTTCTCCACAGCATCTATTTTCTTAATTACAGGGGTTATAAGCACAGTAATAGTAATAGTAGGTATCTTTGCATTTAATTAGTTTAGACTCGAGACTAGCATGTTTTTGTGCTTTGCCTATTTAATATGGGTTGTAGAGCCTCAGTATCCAGTGGTAGGACATTAGACACTCAAACTGAAGACAGTGTTTTAAAACCCATTGGCTGCTGCCTCACACTTGACTATGTGTCAAAATTACCAAACGTTTGACATCCAATAGCAGACTATTATTGTGCTGATAAGCTTGTAGCTTAAAGAAATAAAATATTTGAAATTTGACTGATAATTCAAAATGCTCTAGTGGTATCGTTAGATAAAAAAAAAAAAAAAAAAATTTACCGTTGGTTTTGCAACTGGAGCAAATATTTCACTTATCTTCTTTTGCTTGAAGATGTCATTTCTCTCAAGAAGTTTTTTGTGCAGCCAGTCAGGATGTGGAATTCTTGGAACAGGATTTGGTATCTAATAGAAAAAAAAAAGTACTGTCAGTAAAAAATTGTTATTTCTTTTAGATGCAAAGGATTGAAGCTGTTCACACAAAAGTTTGTGCCTATTTATTTTTTAAAAGATAATAATGCGAGTTTCTGGTTACAGTGTAGACCAAAGAAATTTTGATGAAATGAAAATGAACGTACATTTATGCACACATGCTGAAGTCAGTGGACTGTTTTATTTCTGTTTGAGGAGAATAAGTTGCAATCAAATATTCTAAATAATGTTACGTTTGATTATGAATATCATATTTAGTGACTAATAATATATTCTTATGGATTCTTGAAAATTAATTCCCTATTTTTAAATAATCCCCACTTCTTTATAGTTTCTCCACTACTTATGCAATAACTGTGCTTAGTGATAATTTAGTCTGGTTTGATATTTGTGCAAATTGAAACAAAAATTCTACAGAATTAACTGTCTATCCAAAAGCACATTCTCTCAGAAGATATAACGCTATGATTAATCTAGATCTATAAAAAACAACAAAATAAAAAGTATAAAAATTAATTTAAACAAAATTAATTTAAAAATAATTATATGAAAAACATTCTATGAGAAGGATGTGGAACAGTCCAGTTTTGGAATTAATTATAATTTTTAACTATTTTGGAATTTAAACTTGAATAAATGATTTATCAATAATAAATTATTTTAGAAATAAATGTTGGTTGGTTTTGGAAATATAAAGCATACATTCTGTAGAGCAGCTGGTATGGTGACAATCTTCTGAATCGTACCACCAAGTCGTTCTATGTAGTAGCGCCAGTCTAGAATCTAAAACAAACGAAATCATTTTACTTACAAGTTTTTAAAATCTTAGAAAACAATCTTGACCTTCTGGTCACTTAAAGGCTAAAAAATTCAAAATCTCGTTCCAGGTTAACATGAATTGTTTTTACCTCATTTGTTCATGTAAACAGAAAATTGTATAAGTGCCATGATAAAAAAAAATTCTTGTATAAAGATATGCACTCAAATGCATACTTCTATCTCTGGATGAACAAAAACCTTATTATATACAAGCTGCAACTATACTATTTCTTCAAATAATAATACCTCATCAAAAAACCCAAACATATTTAAATATTGCTGAATGCCATAAATACATCTGTTGAATCCTAAAGGTAAAGCATTTACTATAGCGCTATTCAAAATATATGTTAACCTTGTATTATCGATAGCTGTAGCTACAAAATACATATGTTAATAACCCACAGTTTAATAGCCGATGTTTACTTTTGTGCTGGGGTGTCGATAAATAAATAAATAATAAAAAAAAAAACCCACAGTTTAAATATGCCTTGCAATTCAGACACATTTACAATAGCATTTAATTGTTATGTACTTGTAGAGGGGTGAAATACAAACCTCCCTGATGTCAAACTCTGCCATTGTTGATTGTTTCAACCATTTGCGAAGGTAATGCTTCTTGATGCTTGGCTCAGCTTGAAATATTGCCAGTGGAATGGCTCTACAAATATAAGCAAACATTTACAATGCAATTTACTCTTATTAGAGATATTAAAAAATAAATAAATAAAGAATAGAGGATTGTTTAATGAAATCCAAACTGACTGTTTAATCAGAAGCAGTTGATAGTCAAACCAACACAAGTCTACTGAAGAAACTTGCCACTTAGGCTACTCTTTTAGATTAGCAGCAATAATCTTTTGTATGGACTTCTTTCACAAACAGTCCATGACTTACATAATCCTAGATCAGTGAGCGTTGGTGGTCCAGCAGTAGAAAGTGGTACTCTCAAGCTGAGAACAGTGGTTCAAAACCTGGTTCACATTGACTATGTGTCAAAATAACCAAATGTTTGACATCCAATAGCTGATGATTAATAAATCAATGTGCTCTAGTGTTGTCTTTAAACAAAAAAAAAATTACTCCTAGACCACCAAGAAGGATCAGTGTGTGGACCCAATGAATATCAGATAGGTGCTTGCTTTTCTTTTACCACTGAGCTATGAGAATTACCTTTCTGTGACAGGAGCTCCCTCTGGTTTCCGGGCAATGATGAATCGACAAGCCAAACCAGCATCCTTGACCATCTGGTCACCAAGAAACTGAAAAATAAAGACAATAAATCAGATGTTGAAAAGTAGTTGTGAGCTTCAATGATCCAGTGGTAGAACATCAAACTCTCAAGCTGAATACAGTGGTTCAAAATCCATTACAGGCTTTCTCACACTTGACTACATGCCAAAATTACAGAATGTTTGACATCCAATAGCTGATAATTAACAAATAAATGTGCTCTAGTGGTGTCATTAAACAAACCAAAAAAAGGACAAAAAGAAAAGTAGAACAGTGGATCACATTTGTTTATGTGTGGTAAGGATACAGATTGGGGTGATAGTAGGGTATCAAGGTGAAAGCAAGATACAAATTCAAACTGTTATTAAGTATTACATAGTATTAAAATCCAGAATTCTAGAAATATTAAGTACTTTTTTCTCTGTTACTTACTTCACCCAGACGTTTTGCAGTACTAATTGAAGTGGACTTCTGCTCCCCATAATCTTCCAGTTTTCTTGACATACTGCGGTTTTCTGCAATCAGCTCAAACAGCTCCGAATCAGGCATATTTGCAGACTGAAAATGTTTTAAAATAATAATATTAATGAGCAAAAAAAATTTTCATAAAAGATTAATAAAAAAAGTATTAACATTAAAACAATATCTGGATATATGATGCTAAAATTAATTAATTTCTATCAGAAAAAAATAAATAAAATACATTTTTAACATTCTTTGTGTGTTAGACAGAGATCCACTTGTAAAACCTTTACTCAACTATAACTTAGAAATGTATCTAAATAAGAAATATTCAGTTTGGATCCAACCCCAAAAGGTGAGGCCATTGCAAGCCATAGGATTTCACGGTGACTATCATTAACGATAGCATGTCGTTACTGTGTCATCAAAATCATCGAACTGAAATTTCGTTTCCCATGATTTTCGTATCACTGCTACATTATTTTGGATTACTGAAAAAAAAAGTTTCTGATGGCTTCGCATGATCCAAAAGCATGGGACTGAAAAAGTGTTTTCCATGAAATTTGAAATGCTATGACATGCATTGAGGTCAAAAAGACACCTAAATACGAATTTCTGAATTTTTCCAAAGGGAGACAACAATATAAGACAGTTATCTGACCTTGCTATATAAGACATCCAGCCAGTAATCTGCAATTTTAGAAACTGCGTCGTAACACTCCTCAAGTGTCGAGCCTTTCAAAAACGCCTCGAACACAGAGGACTGGAAAATCTTTATCAACTGCAGTTCACCTCGTCTCTTTACTTCAAAACCCTGCAAAAAGTAAAAAGATGTTTAATGACCCTTGTTTGTTTAATAACACCCCATTATGTTGTTTAATGACACCCCACCATGTAGTTTAATGACAACCCATAAATTTCCTCTTTGTGTTCTTATATTTTAAATTCTTAAAATACCAAATTCTCACATTTAAGAATTTAAAACACAAAAATCAAACAACCATTTTTATTTCGAAAAGGTGATTGATGCTCTTGGCTTTCACTTTGGGAATTTTATCTTCGTAAGTATGGGTGAACGTAAATTTATTTCCAAATATGTCATTATATACTTTTGTTTAACAACACCACTAGAGCACATTGATTTATTAATCATCAGCTATTGGATGACAAACATTTGGGTTTTTTGACACTTGGTCAAGTGTGAGCCAGCATCCAACGGGTTTTGAACCACTGTCATCAATTTGAGAGTCCGACGTCTTACAACCAGACCACAGAGGCTCACTCCGAATACTGGAGTTTTGGAACACAGGTCATAAAACCCAGACTACATACCTTTAGTTCAGCAAGAGAACCATCGAAGTTGAACACGGCATATCTTTTCTTGAGTTTCTTCCCTTCTTCCTTGGATGCCGGAAGAATCATGGCCAAATACGGACCATCGACTTCAAAGAAAATTGAATTCTCACTGCGGAGAGTGTAGTCGAGAGTTGCTGAGTCATTCAGTTCCTGGTACTGGTGGTTTGTAAAGTGGTCCTAAAAGTAACAACAGGAGAAAAGTAGTCCATGTTTAATAACATACTAATACACTTATTTAACCTTCTGGACACTGCATGCGACTTTTCTCAACAATGTCATGCAAACGCTTGAATACTGCAGGCAACATTTCTCGACAATCGAACTGGCCCTTTAAAATTAGTATTTCCTGTTGCTTAAATGCATTATGGGAGGAA
>JAULBS010093588.1:0-17041 GCA_032355785.1 Symmetromphalus regularis | reverse complement strand
ATATCTCAGAAACACTTAGGAGTTGAAGCCTAAAATTTTACATGTGTTCATTATACATATAGAGGTACTCTTAAAAAAACATTTCAGCCAATTCTGTGTCTGTGACCTGGGAAGATTTCTGGACTTTGGTCGAGTTCATACGGAATGACCCCATGGCATAACCTTCAAATTTAGCAACAATTTTTAATATATTTTTTCTAAAATATAATGGTAGTTATTGTCACAAGAAATCTTTTTTTAAATAGGTAAATTTTACAGTTTATAATCATCTACAGGGATAATATATATACAGTTCAGCACCGTTGTGTCGATCTTGCTTGAGTCAATATTTTGGTTGTGTCGATATGGTTAGTTGGTCCTGGCCGAAACGTGTGTTAACTACTACGTTTTCACCCTTGATCAGTCGATATGTTTAATTCGATATTTCGTTTGTGTCAGTATTTTATTTTGGCCCCAACTTGGATTTTATATAGAAAAGTGCCTCGATGAGTCAATATTAATATTTAGAGCTGAAAAAAAAAAAATCGAATTACATAAATGAATTGTGAGCACATAACTGACCATCAAAAGATTTACCAACATTTGTAAACAGTCTTGATTGGTAATTACTGTTAACCTGCTTGAAGTTATCCAAAACATTACTCAGGTTATTAAAGGGCCTCATCGGTCTTACAGTGGAACCAGATATGTTAGCAGACGCCCACCATGATTGTTAAAGAATGAAACATATCATGTGACATACGGCTTGGACAAATTTTGGACTGGTTGTGCGGCTTCAGATAAAAGTTTGGTTAATTTGTCTTGGTCATTTAATTCTTTATTAATTAAGAAGGAATCAAGTTCTTAATGTGTGTTTAAATTAACGTTACTGTTGTTTGTCTATTTCATATTTTCTTGTCATTTTTACTTTTACGTTTTTCTCTTGATGTATGTCGATATTTGGTTAGCTCCATATTTTCCCCCAGTCCTCTCCATATATACATATATATATATATATATATAACACAAACACACTCTTTACTTACGTTTCAGCCATTGTCCTTTAATAGAAAGCAAACATTTTTTCTGCAGGCTCTACATGTTGGAAAATAACATTATATACAGTAAAAAGATTTTTTTTAAACTTATAGTATGGTCTATGTAAATGTTATTAGTTAACACCAGTAAAGAGTGTAATTATTACATATGGTAAATTTTTATTAATATACATGTAGAGCTTGTATTTCTTTGTATATATTTCGGTGTACTGAATTGTGAAAAAATAGTTGTCTGGCAGTTTACTGAAGTGAAAAACAGTGTTACTGTATTTGTATCATTGCTTATAATCTTATAATAATAATATTATGTTTAAATATATAGATTAATAGATAATGGACATGCAAGGATTTAATTTATTCAGGGTTATTCTTTCAGATAACAAAAGGAGACACAAAACTGTAACACTAACAGTAAATAATACATGTTTAAATGTATACCAGTAGATTGATAGATAATGGACATGCAAGAATTTAATTTGTTCAGGGTTATTCTTTCAGATAACAAAAGGAGAAACAAAACCGTAACAGTAAATAATACAGGAAAGAAAACATGGCTATTTTCCCACCATTAGATGGACTGAAAGATTCGTCTGACATTCATTAATAAACCTGAACTTATGTCAAGATACAGGCATCCATTTATATCGACAGTTTCAACAGACATCGGCAGCACCTGACATCACCATATATTTTATTTCAAAGTTCTTCATAGATGTTTCTCAAACATACATACGTGTATGCTGCCGACTATAATGTTACTCATAACCATCTGTAATCTGTGATTTAATTACCGGTGGATGATACAAACGTGATTTAATGAGAGGACACTAACTTGGTTTAAATAGATGGTACAAACGTCTTGTGTGTCAGATACAACCTGGTTTAAATAACAAGGTTCTTTTTGTTTAATGTTCTTTTTGGGTCAATAAAATGATACATTTTCTATATAAAAACAAAATTACACAAGATCCTCATTTCATCTTATTCAGTTTCACTGTATTTATTTAAGTGTGAAACTTTTTGTCATGATTCTCAATACAGTGTATGTTATGTTAATAACTTAAATAATAATATCTGCCCTCAAATGAAATTTTTAATATATTAAAACCGTGGAATAATTTACCAAAACCATCAGACTATAATCGTGGTAGTTCACATTTTGGCTGCCTGTTTGATATCAAATAGCCCATTATTAATAAATCAACATGTTCTTGTTATATTGTTAAAAAAGAAACAAATGGAAAAATATTATTTATCCTCATGTGTATAATTAATAATTTTACATGATAGTAAATAGTGAAATATATTAATACATTGATGTAATATAATTATTAAAACTGTTACATTGATTTAACATTAAGAAAAAGTAGATCAACATTATTATACATTATAGAGGATATTAATGTAACAAATGAATCATGAAATTTAAGTCTTAAATGAAAACATTTTTGTTTGTCATTAGCTTTAGCAGTTGACAGATTAAAATGACTTTATGTGGAACTTAAAATTGAAATGGTAGTAATAGTCTATTACCAGACTTGTTTCATTTTGTCACTTTTAAATTTACTTTGTGCATATTATTTAGACTACCTGCATACATATATGAGCATGGTACAGATCTAAATTTAAAACATGATTGTATTTTTTAAAATGAAAAAAAGTCCAAAAAGAAATTTCATAAATAGCATTCCCAAATTCATTATATATATTATGTTGTTTATTTTCCTAGTTGTAATGACATCATATGCAAGTTTGGGAAATCAAAATGGTGTCACACTTAGTAATGCATTTTTAGTGGTCACAGTGGCCAGACCCAGTGAAATGACAGGTAACGTTTTGGTAATTTCTTGGTGAGAAATTATATTATTTCTGAAATTACAAGTTTTCATCAAGGTAATAAAGTAATTGTGAATCTCATCAAAAACATTTTTACTTTTTTGTATTTTATCATGGTAACATGTAAATAAACGTCTGAAATAGTACTTGCTGTTTTTATTTTATATTTATTCTGTCACTAAACTTTTGTTATAATTCTTAATACAAATATTTAGAAAAAATATGGAGATTGAGGGACGGAGAAGCTATAAACAAATTGATCGTTGTTATTCATGTTAACAATAAAACTGTTAAAGTTATTTTACTTGGCTGAATAGGTATAATGTTATAGGGACCAGGAATGGGTAAAAGATCTCACACAAAAAAAACAAATTGTGCTGTAGGCTTCACAGGAAAAGTATCCCATTAAATATAAAAAAAAAAAAAAAATGAAGGCATGTATCTAATCTTTAAATGAGCACCAAATAACAGTGACATTCAAAGTTGAAAGTTTGTTCACTTTAAGAAGTTGACAGCATCCTTAAGTGTCCAATAAATATCATTGAAATTCATTGGGCTCCAAATGTAAGTATCTTGGGTAAGGTCTAACAGGGAGATGTTCTGAACATGAACCTCAAGTTATTCTTTCTATTTCTGTATGTAAAGTACTGGTCTCACACAGAGGTTTACTGGTTCATATCTCCCTGAAGGAGGACTGGTTCAGACCACCTTTGTGGAATTAAGTTGTGACACAATTAATGTAATAAAATTATAAACAACTAATACATGACATTGTGTTTTAATCTTGTTTATTTTTGTATATAAACAAGTAAGCAAAAAGCTTGACTTCATTGTAACACTACAAATAAAAATAAATTTTGAAAAATTCTAAAGGACAAACAAAAATAAAATATCAGTGGCATTGATGTATGAACACAAATCCTTGTTGCATTTGTACTGAAAAATACTCTTATAAGAGAACATTCTCATGTTGACAAGATCAAACTGGATTTTGAATGACAAACCTTTTTTTTTTAAATGCTATCATTTATGCTAGGCACACATGGAAAGGGTAAAATCTATAAAACTATATCGGTGTTTAAATATGTACTGGAAGCCATATACAGATGGGAAAAAAATGTGTTAACGGCAGACCAGTTTAAAGAATTATATTTTTTTCTACATAAATTTGTATATAATGTTGCAGACAGAACATTCAAGCATTTACTGATAACTGACTGGTTCATCTCACACACCTTGACCCAATAATTCTTCCACTGTGCAGAGCTAATGGGCAGTCAGAAGTATTTAATACTGTAGAGACAAATGAAAACCAACACCGACCTTGCCAATCTTGATGTTTACTTCATTTGTATTTAATGATAAACCTGATCCACACTGCGGTCACAAGTTTCATATGATTAATATTAAACAGAAAGATGATTAATATACAGATGGGTTGAAATAATCGGTCACCAGTGGTAGTCACATTTCCCTGATGGCATCTACAATAGTACAAAGGATGGTGCTGATAATCTATGGCTCTTGACTCCTTCAGGACAATTCAAACTTACCCTTGAACTACAGACATTATTTCAACCCCTGAACAATTATGTACTGTGAACAACATACTTATTATGTATAACTGATGAAATGTAACAGAATTACTACAGATGATTATAAACTATAAGACTGAACATGGTTAAATTGTAAACAGTAAATATATAAAATTAACAACTGAAAGTAAATGGCAAAATATTTGGCACAGCGGTGGCTACGTTTGGCACATATATGGGGATAACACAGTACAAGCACAGGGACTGAGGGATGAGTTTGTCATTGAAATGTAGGCAGCTGAAATTGTTCAAGCTGTCTTGTCATAAAAACTATAAACTAGTGACAAACTATTTACTTGTTTCAAAATCCATTCATACCTAAATGACAAAGTCACATAGTCACAGTTATGGTAAACAAGTCCTAGTTTACATCTACTGGGAAGGGTGGCATAATTAAATTCATATAGGCCTTACAAGTCCAAGTTTCTGTATCCTGGGAAGGGTTTTTTGGTTAGTCACATTGTCCAGGTAATGAGTCGCAGTTTGTATACTAAAAGGGGTGGTGTTTTACAGTCATGTAGTCAGTAAATCCAAGTTCCTGTATACTGGGATTGAAGGCATGTAGTTTCTATATACTTGGATGGACAGTGGTCCACAACTGGTTCATCAAAAACCGTTGTATGTGCTTTCCTCTCTATAGTTCTATATAAGATAAAAATCAATGTGCTCTAAAGGCGTCGTTAAATAAAACAAACTACTTTAGAGGGATAGTGTGAAGCCACACAGTACTGGTAACAAAAGTAAAGTTAGTTTTATTTAACGACGCCTCTAGAGCACATTGATTTTTATTTCATCATCAGCTATTGGACGTCAATCATGTGGTTATTTTGACATACGTCTTTAGAGGAAACATGCTGCCACCACATTGGTTGCTCTTTTCCATCTTTTATATGCACTTTCCCACAGACAGGACAGCACATACCACGGCCTTTGATTAACCAGTTGTGGACCAATGGTTGGAATGGAAAATAGCCCAAACTGCAAATGGGTCCTCTGAGAATATTCCGTTTTGTCTCGTACCTAACTCGCAGAAATCGTACTGATATATCCACTATAAAGAGCTATCTGTTAATGTCTTTAGGGTTCATTGTAACGGTTATGTGACAATGTCTTTTGGGCATAAGATGTTGAAAGACTGCTTGATGCTAACCGATACGACTGTTGTTATTTTTTATGGCGATATCTCCTTTCCTGATTTTTCTTTGATTTGTTGAAGCATTGTGAATATTTATCTTTTGTTAAAGAACCACCTTCGTGTGCTTTGAGTTGACACCTATACCAATCAGTACAGCAGTACTAGTCAAAGAAAGATGTCAAAAAAAAAGAAAAAAAAGAAAGAAAAAAAAGATTGATTTTCAGAGGCCATTTCATGATGGCGGTTCACTAATTAAATGCAATAACTTTGACTTGAGAACGTTATTATTGCTCTTTTCACTTAAAGGCATAGTCCCACATAGAGTCGATCGATTTTTTTCACATTTAAAAATTTCAAATTTCAATATCGGAACTCCTGGTGGGACGAAATAAATTGGTACTAAATGTTTTTGCAGCAACAAAAATATTCAGAAGTTTTAAAATAACGGCTAACGGGGGAATATCCGTCACGTGACTCGAAATATATACGTCACATCTTCAACGGAAAAACAGCCGTTATTTGTTTTTCGATTTATTTGTCCGTGAGAATAATTCATTATTATTTAAAAAATATTGATAATAAGCGAGATGCGGTGATTACGTAAGTAGTTGAAAGAAGTATTTCTATGGAAAAATCGGATGTTTATATTTAAAATTAATTCTTTGTTTGGAAATTAATTAGGTCAAAGGTTCGTGGGAGTATGCGTTTAAATCCATAACTGTTATCAATATCAAAGTCATATCTCTGTACAAGGCAAAGTAAAACTGTACCATGTAGTATTTGCGCAAATATACCGAAGTACATAGGGGGTCTATAATGAAGTGAATTCTGGGGGAATGGGGATGGGGAAGGATACATCATCCTACATTTTGGACAGGGGATGTTCCGTCACCCAACTTTTTGGAAAGGGGGATGCTCCGCCCCCCCCCTGCCACATCAAGGAAGCTATTTTCGACCTTTCTAAATTAAGAACAATATATTTCGTTCTTAGAGCGAGTGTGTCATGTCGTACAACGGCTGCTGAATATTTACACAGAACCTTTCACAAGCTTGATGGAGTACTTGAAGGCTATACCCTAAGGAAAAACCTTCCGTGTTAAAATAACTCGCCGTACGTACAGATTACGCTTCAAGCTGTAGAGAGGGACCGTTCAGTAGATTAGCGTTCGGTTGCGGTGTTTTGAGAGTGTGATAGGATCGATTGAATTGACCCGTGAAACCGTTTCATGTTCTAGACTTTAATCCATATCTGATATATCAATGTTGTGGTATTTGCTTTCCTGTCTGTGGGGAAGATCTAAAAGACCTCTTGCTGAAAATAAATAAAGGAGCCTATGTTGCAACGAAAATTCTCTTTTTTATTTCATATGTCATTAGACACATTCAAGGACATTTCATCACTAGATCGTAACTCAATTGATCATTTATAATAGGAATTTGTCATGTTAAATAATATCAAGATGACCTAAAGCAGTTCATTGACTTCATTAAGCCTCTGTACAGCCTATACAGCAATGCGCGTCGTTTCCTAAATTAGTTTATTCTCCAGATCTTAACCCAATCGAACATTTTTAATAGGAGTTTAACTGTCGAGTTCGGCAACACTGATATGCCCTAAAACGCTGCATTAACGATTTTAACGCTCTGCACAACATGCCTATAACACTGATTTTTTATAATTGGGTTTAATCTGCCGATCTTAAGCCGACAAAACTCACAATACGAGCTCAAATGTTGTACACGACAACGTAAACCTGACGTAAAACGCCGCACTGACGTCATTATTCCGCTAGTCGCTTATATATGTAGACCATTGTGTTTGCCAGGTGGGTTTACTCTCCAGATAGTAACTCAACTGAACACTTATAATATGAGTGTCACTGTCGTGTATCGTATAGCACTATAGTGACATTAATTCTCAGTACAGTTCTTACAACAGTGTCTTTGTACGATTGGTTTACTCTCCAGATCTTAACCCAATTGAACAGTATTAATACGAACGCGACTGTCATGTAAATATCACCTGAAACACTGGAGTGACTTCATTAAGATCTGTAGAATGAATCCTCTGGTATTCCCCAAGCAATTATTAGAACATTTATTAGTTCTGTTGCCAACAGATGCAAGAATGTAATTAATCCCTGTGGTGTACACATTCTCTGAAGTTAATTTACACTCACTCAGAATTTTCTAGAATGAAGTTATTTACTTCAAACTGATTCATTTTAATTACTTTATTTCTTTCTTATGACGTACTGTCTGCGAAAACGTCAACATATAAGGCTCATTGCAGTTTGTTAGTGTAGACCATGTGTCGAAATTAACATCTATTTTATAGCTATCCCTTATGCCGGGGTACACACACGGTGACACACACACAGTGACACACACAGTGACACACAGTGACACACACACACACACAAACACACACAGTGACACACACACAGTAACACACACACACACTGTGACACACACAGTGACACACACAGTGACACACAGTGACACACAGTGACACACAGTGACACACAGTGACACACACACACACACACAGTAACACGCACGCACACACAGTGACACACACACACACACACACACACACAGTGACACACACACAGTAACACGTACGCACACACACACACACACACACACACAGTGACACACACACAGTAACACGCACGCACGCACGCACGCACGCACGCACGCACGCACGCACGCACACACACACACACACACACACACACACACACACATAGGTTTTCGAAATAGCGTATTTAATTTTATTTATGAATACACAAACGAACAATTAATACAATCTTAATATTAGCAAAATTAGGTTTTTAAAAAGTTTTTGATACTTTTGATGATATACATATTTATAATATAACAAATCATATTTATCAGTTTCGAAAACGGATTTTTAATGTGATATAGAAGGCATACACGGGAAAAAAATCGTTTCACTTTTAATATAGCTTAAACTGAACTAATGTAATCGTCATTTTTACATGGGAATAATTTTTATTGTTACAGCTGCGCCACGTTGAGATTCACTATAGACTAGAGTATATCTCTGAAAATGTGACCTGTTAAGTGTTTTTTGAGTAAATGTCCTATTAACCTATTTTCATGTTTAGGACATCTTAGGGCTTGCTAAAAACATAGTGGAGTAGAGTTATGGGATGGAGGTGCAAGTGGATCCTATCTGGCCCATCCTAAAATACAAATTTGATGATAAATGAAATAATTTGGACATACTTTTGCAAGGCGAAATGTTTAATCAGAAAAACTAGCGATTTTTAGTGACCATTTTATTTATCGATTTTGGGAGTCAAAAACTAAATTCAGCTTGGTATCCTATTTTTTCGTAATCAGCACTCCCAAAATAGGTTAATAGAACTGGATACCAACTTTTATTAAAAAATGCCCTAACCACCCTTAAATAAGCCCTTTTTTAAAATATGGTCTAGTCTATTTGTTGTTTGTAAACCTTGTAAACGTCATGTACCATAAAGACATTTGTAACAGCTTGTTTCATACGCTAAAAAAATATAGCAAAAATAAATAAATAAAAATAATAATAATAATTACAAGCACAAAAAAAAACCTCAAACAAATTAATCACCATTAATGAGTTTTAACACACTCACGCCTTTCCGAGAGATTTGATATGTATGGAGGACAGGAGGAGGTAGGATTTTAAACACGTTTTACTATAAATTAAACAGAATACAAACGTTTTCATCATTTACTGGAATCAGCATCGACGAAATTCTTCGAAGGTAAGAATTTTGAAATCGTATTGATGTAGTATAGGTCTATACTATTCAACCCCTGAAATTGCCCGCGTCAATAGAAAATGCCGTGGAGATTGCCACGGAGTTCTTCATTCCCCGCGGCACTTTTTTAATGGGTGCTAAATTATTATTTGTTTTCAAGATGTATTTTTTGTCTTATTATTAAAAATAAAGCACACTTATACTTTATGCTAAAATTGCCGCGAAAAATGCCGTGGACACTATTTACCCACAACATTTATTTTGCCATGGACATTTTCTGAATTGCAGAGATTATTTGTTGTAGGGTATCTCGTAATTTAACATTTTTAGTCATAAAACATATGGATATCAAAATACCCTTGTACAAGGTACTTCTATCAAGAATTTTCGAAACCTGTTCTTAACATTTTTATCAGGACCAGAACATGATGCCACTGACAAAGAAACTTAATTTGATGAATGACAAAGTTTAAAGGTGCCCTATCATAGTTACAAGTGTCATATTTTGTTATTTTGTTTACACATAATAGTGATAAACAATTGGAAATGAATCAATCACTACCATAGGCGTACGGATTCCCATTATTGTGGGACAGGGCAAGTCGACTTTTTCTCAAATTTAAGAGTTTTAAAAGAAAATATCACCTTAAATTTTGCCAGAATAAGAAATTTGCTCCAGCTTTAGGGAGGGGGTAGGGCAAATGCCCCCCCTCCCGCGACCACTCGTCTCGTACGTTTGGTATCCCTACACACATGACCTAATTAATAATGCACAATATCAAAAGTGTCATATTGCATACACAAATTATGGTGGTGTACAACCATAACTAAAGGATCTTACCCAAAAAGTAAAGTTTATTTTATTTAATGACGACTCTAGAGCACATTTTTATCTTATCATCGGCTATTGGACGTCAATCATATGGTCATTCTCTCATATGTATTTAAAGGAAACCCGCTGCCGCCACATAGGCAACTCTTTTCCGATAAGTAGCAAGGGATCTTTTATATGCACCGTCCTATAGACAGGGCAGCACATACCACGGCCTTTGATGAACCAGTTGTAGATCACTGGTTGGAACGGAAAATGATCTTACCCAAATTCATAATTAAGTTGTCATTTTAATATACTGACAGCCACAGAAAACGCATCTCCAACTCAAGTGTTACTAAATCAGTGAAAGAAGCAAGACAATTCTATTCAGGCACTGCATTACGAAAAAGACCCTATTCTGTAAAGAGAAGACAAAGTCCAAGAGGTTGGTTACATCCTTTAATTTCATTAGCCAGCACTTATTATGCGTGGGATTCCAAACAGAATTTCTGGCCATGTGGTACAAAATGTCAATATCGGGTGTGACCACCATGGGCTTCCAACATAGCAGCACAGAGACCTCAGACACAGCACTCATTTATGTGGCTCATTTTTTGTTTTTGTGGAGATGCGGTCTGAAATAAAGGGTAGAATTAAGTAACTGGATGAAAGGTCACGTCAAACTGTTCTTTGTGCATATGTTGAAGCATGTTCTTGTTCGGGAGCAGAATTCAGTTATCAGATTCACATGTTGTGATCAATCTTAGGTTAATGTTACCAATGCCGCGACTTTCTGGCACTGAGAGTAAACGAGCCATACGATTTCCTAGAGCCGGCTTGTCCGAGACGGAAATGGCCTGTAGATTCAATTGGCATAACTGAAACTGCAGCAACGCCAACGACAAACGGGCTCCACACGTGATCGACTTCGACCTGGTCCAATTCGTGTCACTACTCGCGACCAAAACAGGCAGATTTAGCTGTCTCACCTATGTAACAGATTTTAACCTGCAACGAGGACAGCGGCATTGACAACGAATTCATTGGGCTCGAACGCATTGTCGAAGGACATAACTCCATTGGGGAAGATATCCTCTTTATAGATAAATACAGATTTCATCTCAGCCATGCCGATGGGCGGATGCGAGTGTGGCTGAGACGTGGTAAGAGATACGCCAACTGTTGTGTCCATGAGGTGAATCGCCGGGGATGTGGTAGCGAAATGGGTTGGGGAGGAATCGGCATGCGATATAGCACAGACCTACACATTTTCCAAGGACGTTGCAACGCCCAGACCTACAGAGACGAGGTTCTCCAAAACCACGTTATGCCACATATGGTAGCTGACCGTTATCTACAGACGTTACAACAGGATATCGCCAAGCCTCACACGGCCAGACTCGCAATGACCTGTCTGAACCAATAACACATCAATGTTCTTCCATGGCCATCTCTGTCATCCTACCTTGCTTCTGTAGAAGATGTTTGGGATGAAATATGATAATTACTCCGGCTGCAGGCCCCTGCTCACACTCTTCAGCAATTGTAGGTAAAAATGTAGTGCGGGTGTAGCATCATATCTCCCAGAGCGTCATCAGGAGTGTTATCTACTCCATGAGACGTCGCTATGCTGCCATGTTGGAAGCCTATGGTCGTCACACCCGATATTGACATTTTAGACCACATTACCAGAAATTCTATTTGGGACCCCACGCACAATAAGTGCTATTTAATGAAATTAAAGGATGTTACCAACCTAATGGACTTTGTCATGTCTGCAGAATAATGTATTTTTCGTAATACAGTTCCTGAATAGAATTTAATGGCACTTGAAGTTGGTGTTGCGTTTTCTATTGCTATCAGTATATATATTAACGCACTGCTACGGGATATTAAAATTGTTTACAGCCTAACCAATTTCCCCATGACATAATCGAGAATCGAACCTATGACACCAGACTACACACGATAGATTTTCAACCACTGAGACATTCTCACTATGTGTGTTTATTTGTGTGTATGTGTGTTTTGTGTGTGTCTGTGTATGTGTTTGTGTGCCTGTGTGCATATCTAAATTACGTATACGGTATATGCTACGTTATGATAATAGCTTACCTCTCATTAATTGTTTACCGTCTATGTTTATTGCACATGACTTCATGCTTGAAGAAACGCTGTTGATCAGATGATGTTTTATTCTGCAGATGCGATGTACGTTCCTGCTGTTGGTAGTCGTAGGCCTTGCTGTGATTCACGTGGCTGAAGGTTTTTGGACTTGGACACTCCCAAGAATCAGATTATGGCCTGTAATAAGGATAACACGTAGAGGTACATACGATTAGACGGTAGGCCTAATCCATTTGATTTTCATTGACTAAGGTCTTTCTCAAGAGGAAGGTAGATTAGAAAGTTAAAACACTTATAATTTAACATATTTTAAGAATAAAACACAAAAACAAAACCACATTGTAAAAGAAAAATGCATACACTTTTCTTTTGTGATCTACGATTATCTACGATTATTTAGCGAGTTTGGGGAAAATCTTCTTTTAAGTAATGGCGGCATCTAATTTGCATATTTGTGAGTAGTAAAATATCAGATCATTTAAAAATAATCCTAGTACAGCAGCCCCTCAACACATAGGCTTAGCTTTTTATCTGCTATGCTTCTGTCAGTACAAATAATGATAATATAAGTCAATATTTTAATTTTGTGAGACTGTACTCTATCTAAAGCAAACTGTGAATCTAGAAATTTCTAAGATTAAGCAGAAATTACCATTTCTGTCAGAAAATTTTCATAAAACGCAAGTCCAAAACGTCAGTAACGTATGGAACTGCCACATACCCGGAAGACCGCCTCTATCCTCATTCTCTCAGTATAAAACCTACCAAAGCCCATTCCTATCATTAAAGCTTTGTTTATAGCATTAATACTGTTTACCCTGTTATGCTAGTTTTGCATTAAAATACATTTTACTTGCATTGTTCAATATTTCAAAGTTGGACGGTCGTATTGGCCTTCAGAGTTGCCTCGGTCAAATACGATCATAGAGGGCAAATAATAACACTCGGATCTATAACAAGGTCTATATGAAAACATCAATTTACTAACACAAAAGTAACCTGGGGCGTAGCCAGAGAGGGAAAAACGCCAAGGCAAACCCGGAGGCTGGAAGCTTGAACCATGTGGATTATAAATATCAGTATCATAGGGGTAAAAATAAAACAAATCTGCGGAAAATCCAGACGAGGCAAGCTCCGGTCTGCCTCATACTAGCTACACTGGAGGTAAAAAAAGAGATAAAATGACATTCTCTAAAAAAAATATTTTTCTGCAATCAAAAATATCTCAATTTTCTATTTTATGAGGTCTGCCACTTTAGTTCTCTTGAATTTCAAAATTATTTCAGAAGATATAACACAAGCTCAGGTAAATGAACATAATTTACTGAATTACATTAACTTTTAACACAGTACCATAAATAATATATCATCATATAGGGGTGCAGTAGGGGTGCGGAATATAGCTCAAAAGCTGGCGTGTCCGCCTGTGAACCTGTCTGTCGTCGGATCGATCCTTCTCAGTAGACCAATTGAAGTTTGAGCTATTTATATAAATATATCAGAATGACCATATGCTTGACGTCCAATAGCCAATGATAAGATAAAATTCAATGTGCTCTTGAGGCGTCGTTAAATAAAACAAACTTTACTTTACATTGACGTCCAATAGCCAATGATAAGATAAAATTCAATATGCTCTTGAGGCGTTGTTAAATAAAACAAACTTTACTTTACATTGACGTCCAATAGCCAGTGATAAGATAAAATTCAATATGCTCTTGAGGCGTTGTTAAATAAAACAAACTTTACTTTGTTTTCTTTTTCTAGTGATGACGACGACTTTAAATGTTGAGCTAATGGTTGTATGTATATTTTACACATTTAGTGTGACTTCATTATCAGACTGAAAATGGCTAGTATCAAAATTCTCGGTCCAAGGCTAAAATGACAATCATAAAAACTAAATAAAATATATTAATATTTCAAGTAATGATTTTATTACTAATGCTATTAAATTGCTGGGTCCCCTATAATATTTTAAGTATTTTTCTGTAAGACGACGTAAGAGAAATCCAACAAAAGTGAATCTACATTCACTAATACGTTTATATCACCTTGATGAGAAGAAAGATAAGCAGAACCTTATGGGTAATAATATTTGTCTGATTATTTATCCGAAATGTTACAGTAGTAATACAAATTTATAAATAATAAATATTACATTTTCCCTCTTTAAACATTGCCGTTTATGGTATATTTGTTTATAGCACCTCCTCCTCCTCCTAGAATTAATGGCGGTTGGTCATCGTGGGGACGGTGGAGTGGGTACAGCACGTGCACGAAGACATGTGGTGGCGGTATCCATCAGAGAACAAGAAGTAGAAGCTGTACCAATCCTAGACCTGCCAATGGTGGAAGAGGGTGCAGTGGACCTAGTTTTTACAGAGACAGTCCTTCCTGTAACACACAAGGGTGTCCAGGTATGTGTTAATATCGATAAATTCAAAACCAACACTATTTTATTTCTACTTAGTGGACCCATTTGCAGTTTGGGCTATTTTCCGTTCCAACCTATGGTCCACAACTGGTTCATGCAAGGCCGTGATATGTGCTGTCCTGTCTGTCTGTGTGTATGTGTATGTATGTATGTATGTATGTATTTATGTATGTATGTATGTATGTATGTATGTATGTATGTATGTATGTATGTATGTATAAAGAAAAAGAAGAAAACAAAGATAAAAGAAATTCAAAAATTGAAAGATATTTGTTAAAAGTGCCTTTAGTTTCAATAACAGTTGGGATTAAATCTCCTGTTATAATGCTGGTGTTTACTTATTTATTAATCTGTGTATGATATTGATAATAGCAAAGTCATTGTATGTATAAATAAATTAGTGTTTCATTTCCTTAAGAATGTACTTATTATTCATCACAGTATTTTGCAGTAAGAGGAAGATACAGCTTACGAGAAATAATACTGACATATATATCACTTTGATATGAACCAAGATATGCAGAACCTCATGGATAATAATATTTTTTCCGATTATTTTATAAGTGTTATACTGTAGTAACATAAATATATAAAATATACATCTAATTAGGCTTAAATATTACATTGCTTTCCCTTGAAACGTTAACATTATGGTAAAATGTTTGTTATAATAACCCCTACAGTCAATGGAAACTGGTCACCATGGGGACAGTGGAGTGAGTACAGCACCTGTACGAAGACATGTGGAGGTGGTGTTAAGGAGAAAACAAAAACAAGAAGCTGTTCCAATCCAAAACCTGCCAATGGTGGAAAAGTTTGCGGTGGAAGCAGTTTCGAAAACTATACTTCATCCTGTAACACACAAGGATGTCCAAGTATGTGTTAATAATGATAAACTCAAAATCTATTGTGGTGGGCAACCTGTAATAATGTATAGCCATATTGTGAATGTTCTTCCCCTGGATTCATATATCCCCTAAATTAATATTTTATCATTTTGGAGGACTGCCACTTTGAGCAATTTCAAGATTGCAGCTTTAATAATTGTCCATGTTTTCTTGCGGTGTATGTAGAATCCGAATCGGACAATAGCATGGAATTTGTATCAGGCAGAGACACTGTAACTACAGCATTTCCATTTCGCAATACGTTGTGTAAATATTTGCAAAATCATGATATAGTATATAGAATACATTGGAATTTTCAGTAAATGGTGGATGGTCGAGTTGGGGTTCGTGGCACATCACTGAAGCATGCAACAAACCATGTGGAGGAGGTACTCTGACGAACGGCCGGGAGAGATCATGTAATAAGCCAGAACCTGAAAATGGAGGAAGGGACTGCAATGGATCAGATGTAGAGTACAATACGGTCAAGTGTAATGAAGATGCATGTCCGCCAGGTAAGTCCTATAGGTTAATAAACGTGTGTCCATTTCATATCAGGTTATGTCCGTATTAAACTAACAGTAATTTGTCATGATAGTTAACAACGGAATTTTAAAATTTATTTCTTGTTATCAGTAAATATGACGTTAACAAAAATAGTTTTACATACACATAGAAAACCACATTAAATAAAAAATAAAATATACTAATTACAAAATATTGATACAAATAGCAATTACAAGTTTGTGTTTGTGGCTGTAGTAGAATATGACTATAAGTTTTATGGACTGACGATGTAGAACCAAATGTGCCTATTCTTAACCAGTATTTTGCTATAGTTTAAGAAGAATCCAACTAGATTGAATCTAAATTCACTAAGACATATATATCACTTTGATATGAACCAAGATATGCAGAACCTCATGGATAACAATATTTTTTTCCGATTATTTATCCGAAGAGTTATACTGTAGGAACATAAATTTATAAAATATACATCTAATTAGGGTTTATATATACATCTAATTAGGGTTTATATATACATCTAATTAGGGTTTATATATACATATAATTAGGGTTTATATATACATCTAATTAGGGTTTATATATACATCTAATTAGGGTTTATATATACATCTAATTACATTGTTTTCTCTTGAAACTGATATAGTTGTTTGTGGTAAACTGTTGGGAGCCGGATGTAGCTCAAGCAGCTGTGTGTCCGTCTGTGAACTGTGTGTCCGCCTGTGAACTGTGTGTTCGCCTGTGAACTGTGTGTCCGCCTGTGAACTGTGTGTCCATGTGTGTCCGCCTGTGAACTGTGTGTCCGCCTGTGAACTGTGTGTCCGCCTGTGAACTGTGTGTCCGCCTGTGAACTGTGTGTCCGCCTGTGAACT
>JAULBS010093577.1:0-17041 GCA_032355785.1 Symmetromphalus regularis | reverse complement strand
TGTGTCAGACAAAATGACCGCTAATATTAAATTTGTGACTGTCAAAGCTTGACAAATGACAATTTTGTACCGGACAATGTCCTTGACCAAGCACTTATTTCCAGGCTTGCAAGGATCATGGGAATTGGGGTCCTTGTCAGAGAATTAAGAACTGACACTACTACTTTAAGATTTATGCAAAGTTAAGTATGCCATGTTATGTTTGAGATTTGATGTCACTTTCACATGTAAAGTATTCCTTGCGATGTATGATGTCATTACTTTAACACTTTAAGATGTTATATGTAATATGCTCATGGAGGAAACTGATTTACTCAAACATACCAACTATATATACCTTCTAAAATCCATTGTTGTAAAGCAGAAATAAATAATGAGTGCACCCCATCTAGACATTTTACTAAATGTTATTCTATCCAACAGTAGGCATTTACATTGAGAAGTGTATTAGGAAATGTTAAAAAAAAAATAATTAAAAAAAATTGAAAATGGATAGAATCTTACATTAAGTAATGTATTGGAAAACAATAAATAAAAAGCTTGTTTAAAATGTTTAAAACCTTTTGAATAAAACACTGGTGGAGTAAAGGTTTGCTACCAGTTTTTCATTCTGATTTTGAGATGACCACCATTAAATTACTATATTTGCTCATGTCTCAAATTCTGCTTGTAACAGAAACATGATCTTAGATGCTAAACTGACATGTTATAGATCTATAATAAAAATAACTGTTAAATCAATTTTATTGTAAAATAGATTTTAAGATGGCTACCATGTGTTTCTTAATATATTTTCTTATAACTCTGCACTTTTGTGCATAATAGATAAACAATTCCAGTCTTCAAAATTGAGTTAGAAGGGAAAAGCTATGATAGCCTTTAAAAATCTGTGAAATGAAGGGCACCAAGGCTAACCTAAATTTGAATATTACTTTGTGATTGTGGCCCCAGAGAATTCAAGTTTTACCAACAAAATCTTTAGAGAAAATAGACTTTGTAATTGTCAATATGAAATTTTAACGAAAAGAAAAAGAAAATCAGATTTAAAAAAAACTAAAAGTAATATATTTTCACAATTAACTTATCACACCTAAAATTTCAATGGCAAATTACCACCCCCACATAAAATACACACAAGCATGCACACACACACTGTCACACACACACACACACACACACACACACACACACACACACACACACACACAAACACACACACATATGCTGGGTGTCATTAAAAAAACCAGTCCTCTACTTTCCTTTTTAAGCATCATTGCTAAGATTCTACTCAAAATGTTTACAAAGCTCAATTTTGTGACATTTAACTTTATTCTGTAGTGTTTGCCTTCTTATTTTAGTGATCTGTTTTGGACAGCTCCAGAATTGCTCAGACAGCATTCATGTTTGAAAGATGTTCGTTGTGGGACCAAAGCTGGAGATATATATTCGTATGTGTATTTTATTATTTGATATGCCATGTTTGGAAAGATAAATCGTGGCATATTTTGTACATGACGGTACTTTATAAAATATTTTTATTTTTTGATAGTTAATGAAATTTGGATACCTGAGCAAATGTTTCCTGGTAGGCCTATTAGAACTGAGAATAAATGAACTTGGTAACCAACTGCATGAGCTACATAAACTGATTGCATACATATAGATGCACTGTTGACAGTGAAATTGACAACCAACTTAAACAGTTTTAGATCAGCTTCAAAATTTGTTAAGAGGTCAATATGCAGACCTGGTTTTTATAGGTCCTTAACATATATGTAAACAAACAGGTTTTGGTAAACAGGCATCTGGAGCTGAGTTAGGAGAATAATTAATATGGTGAGGGGCCAAAGAATTTGTGCCCAACCTAATAACAGCTAGCTTTTAACAGCAATACTGGTAAAAAGGGTAAAAAGAATAATACTTTAAATGCGATACTAGTATGACATTTAACTCAGATGATCATATTGAGTCATTCTGGTATTCGAAACATTAAGCGGAAAATCCATGCCTTTAAATATACAGATAATTTATTCATTCAATTTTTCTTTACGCTGTATTATATGGGATAATGTAACTTTCAGCAGACTCAATATCTTGAAAATATTCAATTTGATGTTCTTTGTACAATTTATGATACTGTTCACGGTCATCTCATCAGTTACTACATTATATATGGACAATTCCACAAAAATGTCAACAAAGTCATCAAAAATTTTCATTGGTCATACATTATAGTGTTAAAATTAAGCTTAATAATTATGATCTAATAATCAGAGTAACTGATTCTTAAAAGTTTTGATTCAAACTTCAGCAAAACTTTTTTTTTTTTCACTTGTGTTTAACAGCAACATTTCTGAAAAATGTAAGTGAAATAGGTGATTAATGAAGCATATCTTGACAGCTCTCTGGTGTTAGATAATTAATTGGAAATGTCAATGATATATTAAATTGTTTTTTTAAATGGAAAAATTAAGTTGGTAGTTAATCAGTGGTGCTAAAAATAGATGCTTATTTAGAATGTCACACCCATTCAGCAGAAGAAGAAAATTTTTAATATTTTTGATATAATTATAACATCCCAGTTTTCACTGTCGTATCCATAGAATGAAAACAGATAAGGCAAATCTTAAGAGAGCCCCACTTCACTATGTCAAAATAAAAACATTTTATTGTAGATTTGTGGAGTTTTATAAGCATGGTCGAAAAAAACCAAGATGAGGCAGTTGCACTGATTTTGAAAGTAAAGCTAAATTTTGTATACAAACAGCTGAGGCATAATATACTGAACTATCAATATGTGAAATTATTTTGAATCTCAGTGTAAAATGTATTCACGTTACCATATTTGGGTGTGGAATCACTGTTGAGTAATTAGATGTTTCTTTGCTTTTTCATTCATATGGATAATGAACATTCAAACTGGAATATTTTTAATGACAAATAGAAAGATGGTAAACAGTAAATTGGTTTGGCAGGCTATGATAAGCAATCTGTTATGTTTCTGTATTTGTTATGTTGTTTGTTTATGGATTGTTTTGGTTTTTGTCTCACCTAAAAAAAAAAAGATTCAGTATACTTTCTTCTGCTATTACTAATATTATATATTTGAAGATTTGTGATAACATGCATGAAATGTCTATATTTCCTGATACCAATATTATAAGTTATATTCATTATAATTAATGTGCAGTGTATCACCTTCTTTAATAAAATTCATAGAGTCAATCATTTTTACCCTTTAATGCAGGTCACACCCAATACAGGGGTAAAACATTGGCAAATCTCTACAAGATACCTCTATCAAATAAAATAATGATTGTAGGGCCTACTTCATATTTTGGGTGTCAGAGCTACTAATCATACCATGAACTGAAAGCTGCTGTGTGAGGTTTTGATCATTCATTCTTTAGAATCTCTCTGATGGTCACCACTGTGACAGTGAAATTGTCCATATAAAGAAACTGGCTTTACACCATTATCAGAAACAAGAAATCATCATAAACTATCTATGACATACAAATATTTTTGTGCCTTTTTTTTTATTTTACCACCAAATTTGAGTGCATCTTTGCATGGTCTCTTTATATTCTCTATATTTTTATAAAATTTACAACCCAATCTGATTGAATCTATGCATTGTCTCTTATATTCTCTGAGCCTGTATTTTGTATTTACCACCAAATCTATTGTCTTTCAGTTTTGCTATTGTTGTGACTGAAATTATTTCACGTGAGGAACCTTACACCACTGAGCTATGCGTAGTGGAACCTGAAGACATTATCAAACTATTGAAGAATAGGAATGCCGCTGAGTGCAAAGAAGCAAAACAGGTAGTTAATTAAGAAATGCTTTCCCTGGCAGCCTAGAAAGGTTTTCTATAAAAAAAATCATTGGTCCTACATTATTACCTGACAAGTCAGCATCTGAATATATATTATGTATATATATTACTGGTGTCATTTAAACTGTATTCATCTCTAATGATTTCTTCTTGCTTGGGTGAGATGAAATTATTAATAAAGTATTTTTTATTGCAACTGAATGGGAGTTTTTCTGAATACCTTCATTTTGGGTTAACAGAAACAAAGTTCAAATTTTGAGAAATAGGAAACACATTATTTTAAGAATTGAAAAACATAATTTCTTTGTTTTAGTCCTTGCGTGCACTTGATATTGACTTTAAAAAGGCATTTCGACCAGATGTTGACAGCACATTTCTGCCACAAGATAAGAGAGTACAGACTCAGTTGGTCCAAGTAAGTTTTTTTTTATAAACTTGATGGGTAAGGCTATTCTACCTTGAATAGCCCTACAAAATGTGATGTCGAGGACTTTACAAACCTTGTCCCTGACAATATATTATGTATCTGCAGGTAGAATAACCCTATCCCACATTGGCACATTTGAATAATTGTTTTAGTACATCAAACAATGAATTTCAATCACTAATATTAATAGCATGATGTATTGGTATTGTGAACACTTAAGTATGAATAACAACACAAATCACTTACCTTTAGACTACTGAATTAATTTTGACAAAAATTAGGTTCAGTGGGTATTTGTAAATTGCTTTCCTGCACAGATTATGAATGGAAAACCCAATAAAAACCTAAAATAACTGATGTGCATGGACTAAATATTATTGTTATTATAATTTTTGTTTATTGTAATTGTGGTTTTTGCAATATTTGTTGCCACATTTTTAGCTAAAAAAATCAACAAAGACAGCTACATGTATATATAAACGCCATTATAATATTAAATTCCCTTCCACATCACAATTTTTGTTGTTGGAAAAACTATCAATTAAACAATCAAAATATCAATCAGAATTAGCTATTATGTCCTCATTGTGAGCACAACGTTACACCATTGTTGCCAGTCACGTAAATTTTCCCAAGAAAACGTTTTTTCAAACTAAAATTGCTGAGAAAAACTCCATGAACTTCCAAGAAGTAAATCGGCAATTTCGAAGTTTTTTATAGAAAATTCTTTAGGGGAGATAACTCCAATGTGCCCTGAAAATAAAGTATCACACCACACTTATTTTTTAAGGTTAACTATAGTTCTAACAGCGCGGCGAGATTTGTTGTAAATTTTCTGTGCTATCCAATATCGTTTTTTCCATATTTCAGCATTAGGTATGTGCTATCCAGTATTATTTGATCTGTATAGTATGGTAAATTAATGCTGGAACAAGTGGTACATTTGAATGAATTTTATTGGAATACTGTAAAACATGAAATTAACACATCTCTAAATTAATGCGAATGACGGTGGTCAGACTAAAATGCAACATGAAATTAATGTGGGTAGCCTGCCTTTGGTATAATGCAAATTCCCTAAAACTGAGACCACAAGCATTGTTGTTGTTAAAATCAACTCACTTATTTGAGTTCACATTATAAGCAGTCTGATTCTGTTTGTAGATGATGAACCGTGCGTGGAATGAAAATTCAGAGAAACGACCAAATTTCAAACAACTGTTGAATGAACTCAATGTAATATTTCCAGTAAAGGGAGAACTTATTGATAATCTTGTTAGAATGGTAAGTTTCATCATAATTCATGGTTTTATCTCCTAAATTTCATTTGAACTGCAAAGAAATTCATGATTTACTTTAAATAGGCATGCTGTGAGTTATTAGATTGTTGTACACAGATTTTCTACTATGATAGTGCATCTTTAAAACCTATGATTTGTGTTCTAAATTAAGACCGAACATTTTAAACAAATATTTAAAATAACATGGCATTTGTTGGAATGTGAAAAATTCTTGGGCTTTTTTCTTTTCATATTTGCAGTTTAGTATTAAAAAATTTAATTAATTTTATATTATACAGTTGAGACATAAGAGGAAATGATTTTTTTGCATGTTAATTTTGATAGTATGCTTTACTGTATATATCATTTCATTTTTAATTTGAAGATGAAAACATATTTATTGTTACAGCTTGAGGTGTATTCTAGTGATCTGGAGAGAATCGTAGCTGATAGGACGAAGGAACTCACAACAGAGAAGCAAAAAACTGAAATGCTTATCAGTCAAATGTTGCCAAAGAAAGTGGTAGATGATTTGAAACATGGACGTAAAGTCCATCCTGAGTCTTTTCACTGTGTTACCATCTTTTTCAGGTGAATTCCAAATAACGACTGATTTTATAGAAAATAAAACATGCATGGGAAGGAGGGTGCAGGGTTCTGCCTTGATATTTATATGTAGCCGAATCCTCAAAATGAGAGTAGTAGGGATAGGTCATACAGTGACATAAAGAGTGGGATGTACCTCAAGAGGTAAACCATCCCCTTTAGTACCATTTGGGATATTTCTCATTCAAGTCATCATTCATAATTGGCGTAACAAAGGTTGTGGTAGTGTTGTCCTGTCTTTGAGAAAGTGCATATAAAAGATATAAAAACCTAAGCTATGTGGAAATAGTGACTTTTTTCTAAAGTCCATGAGTCTCAAATACTCATTACATATTTATTTTTTCAGTAACATCATAGGTTTTACCAAAAATATGTCATTATTCGAAGTTGTGACATAGTAGGTTTTATCACAATTGCATCATTGTTAAAAGGTAACTTTACAATGTTATAAAAATGTGATAAAAGTTATTTTACTATGACATTGTAATTTTTACAGTTATCACAAGTTACAGTACATAACTTCAAGTTGTATCATTATTCAAAGCTAAGTTATTTTGCAGTGACATTGTAGGTTTTACAAGTATCGCAAGTAAAAGTTCACCATTACAAGTTGTTGAACTCCTCAATGACCTCTACACAACATTTGATGAAATTCTGGACATCTATGATGTGTACAAAGTTGAAACAATTGGTGATGCATGTAAGTGATCAAATATTTAGCTCTGAGTTAGTTTCCTCTCTTACTAAACTACAGTTTTAGTTAAGTAACTAATATTCTGCTATATTCTGAAGTTGGTTTCATATCCATTTTAGTCAAACCAGTAATGTGAACGTTCATTTAATTAGGCATAAAAAGCAGAAATGATGGAAATGGGGTCCAAAGGTATTTTATGATCAAATTATAACAGGAACTATTTTTTAAAGTGGTGGCTGAAGGTATGTTCTAGACCCCACTTGGCTCCCTGGAGCCAACTCTGAAAATGGATAAAATATTGCATAGTGTGACTTTCATAACAATTTCATTTATTCAGTTCATATTTGATCTAGTCATCTCACTAACAGTAAAAACCCAGTTCAGTTTATTTTTTCTTAATAAAACATTTAAATGTAACACTAGAATATAATAATCACACTTTTGCAATAAGGTATATGGCTAATAAATTGAAATTAAAAAGAAAGTATATGTAGGTTCATTGAGTAGTTGTTACAAAAAGGTCATGTTCTTAATTTGTTATTGAATTTTAATACAGTAGATTAGGTAAAAATCGTTCACAAAGTGAAAAAAGTGTGAACTTTTGGATACTGGCACATTTTTCAGTGCTCACTCATATAAAAAACAGGACACACATGATCCAACAACAATTACGGCTGCCATCTAGGTTTTCAAAATGGCTGCCATGGAAAAACATATTTGACAATATCTTGGCTCCTATAATACATAAAGTCTTGATTTAAATTGCTATTCTGACATTTTCACATCCTAGGAATTCATTATGATGCCATTGTATTATCAGCTGTGGTGATGGTTGCATAGCATTAGTTTTATCCCAAAACAAGAGAAACCCGATTGACTATATACACTGGTTTGAAAATTTATACTAAAACAAGACAAAGAGGGATCTTAGATAAATTGTTCAGTCATGTCCTCTGTATATTGTATGAAAGGACACAAGAGATTTCTACTGGTCCCGAAAATAGCTAATAAATAGCAGTTTGACAGAGATAGTTGTATTTGTCCAACTTCATTGAAGTCAGATCTGATCACTGTAAGGGCCATAGATAACACTGACCACAATCCCACTGCCCGAAATGCCATGGATTCATTTTGTGGGACTGCAATATCCAAAGAAATGGAAGGTGCTTGGTTTAATTTAATATCAGAAGCTGTCCTGAGAAAAATATATAACTTGTCCAAAAGACTTTGTGTCTTTGGCAGTGTACGATGAGAACCAACAGTCAGCTAAGGTCAGACCACAGCCCCGCATTGCTCTCGTGCCTTTATTGACAGAACCAGCACATACTACAGCAACGATACTACATGCATTGAAGCTTGTGACAAAAGTCACCCAGCATTTAAATCCGGGACAAATACTTATGATAACCTTAGATAAGCCATTATTTTGTTTCGCCAAAGAAATTCTGTGGACATGGCCAGATATCTTTGGTGAGGACAAATGTGTTGTGGCACAAGGAGGGATCAACGTTGAAATTAATTTGATGAAACTTCTTGGAGACATCATAATTGGCAGTGGGTGGAAGACTGTTCTTATACAGTCAGAAGTCACAACCTCTAGATGAGCTGATGTAATACTTAAAGGATCACACGTCACCAGGTCTCAATATGTACACCAAGTAACAGCATCAGCCCTTTATCTTCTGTAGGTATCAACATACAAAACTTACACATCATCACTCAAGTCAGATGAAGAAAGGAATGTCTTTAAATCTTGGTGTAGTAGCAGTTGTCAAGTCCTCCAATTCCAGTACAGGGCTTTAATTCTAAAATTTGAACTTCTTGCCATGCAATTTGTGCCTTCTTTTCGCAAAGCAAACTTCTTTTCCTGTAGTCTGGAACAGATTGTACCATGGATGTTTTCATTAGACTATACAAACTATGACAATGGCTATCCATCCATATTAAAGATATGGTGCAGTTAAACAACAGGTTCCAACAGTTTACAAACAGTTTGAAAAAGAAAACTTTGTTGCAGAAAATGCACCCCATGTTTTCTCAGACCAAGCCCATGAACAGATGGGGATGGTTGTGTAATTGGAATTACAGCTGGTCCAGAAGTTGCTTGAATCATTGACATGTTTAAAATAACAGTTGGAATTACACCAAAACAAATCAACACCATAACCAGGAATCCTCAGTTCAAAAGAGGTTTGCTAAACATGTCAAGGCAATGGTTCAAACATTTCAAGAACTGGGAAACCACTTCACTGAAGACAGCAAAGATCTCATTGTTCTTGACACTAAAGAGAGTATGGGATAAACTGCAGCTGCTTCTCTTCTGAATATCACAGCAATAGAACAACACATTATGATAATTATGTTGCTGCGAGTGTTTCAGTTTCAGACATCATCCCAAAGAACAACTTGACTCTTTTTCACAAAGCTGACATTAGCTTAAGACTCTGAAAAGTAATTGTGAATTGTTTGGCAGGATATACCTTACTTGTCAATCCAGAAATGGAGATAGGATGTAAACAAGGGAGCACTAAGGCAATGCACAAAATCATATCTCACTGGCTGTTTTGACGAGCTGGTTACAGCTTCTAATTATTACATGCCATCTGTAGACGCAAATATTTTAGATGTTTCTGTTATAGTCAATATGTTGCTTTTCAAATATTGAGCAACATTTGGTGAATATGGAGATTACATTTTCATACCTTATTTACTCATTAAATTCCAAACCGTAAAGCATCTAGATGTGATACGGAATCGATACATTATCAACAGCCTAAAGAGGTCGGTGAGGCAGAATTGAAGATCAGGAAACTATTATCAAGTGTTCTGTGTCAATTCTAAAAAACTGACAGGGTTTCCTCTGTCGATGAAAATAAAATTGAGTTGTTTCAATATTTGTCACAGTGCATTTCAATGCTTTCCACTGAAGGGAAGGAGAGATGTACAACACGCAATACATAGCTATTGTATGTTCGCTTGAGTGTGCAGTTGGACCTGACCTGGCACCATGTAATAATGAAGAAGATGATACAAGGATATTGCTTCGTGTTCTCCACTGGGCAAGGAATGGCCACAAAAAGTATTAATCAGATCAGTTGACATGGATGTTGTGGTCCTTGCAATTGCCAACTTCCATTCTTTACCTCTTGATGAACTTTGAATTCCGTTTGGAGTGAAGAAACACTATAGGGTGATACCAGCTCACGACATTGCAGCCAGCCTTAGAGAAGAAAAGGCAAAAGCACTTCCAGTTTTCCATGCCATCAGTGGATGTGACACATCGTCGTTTAGTGGTATAGGGAAAAAACAGCCTGGAACATTTGGGCAGCTTCCCCTGATATTATGAGAACATGTGAGCTAAACAACAGCTACAAGACCCGTGTAATTGGAGATGGACTAAAGACTTCAAGAATCAACTGATGCATTTCTGGACAGAACTTCCAGAGGCAGCTGAATCATGTAAAGAATTTGCAAGAAGTCATGCAAACCTCCTTGCAAATATTTTTTCAGCATCGATTCCGTGCACTGATCTCTGTAATTGTGCAGGAACAGACAAGGTGAAAGTAAATAGGATGTTCAAGTAATCTGGAATATCAGGATGTTTTCTATCTAATGACACCCATATTTAATTTTGAAGTACTAAACATATATTTAAATTGATGTTATTATGTCTATTGAATTCTTTGGATGGTAAAATACGGGATTAGCAAGTTAAATCAAGACTTTATGTGTTCTAAGAGCAGGGATATTGGAAAATTTGATGTTCGCAGGTGGCCATTTTGAAAATCAAGATGGCGGTTGCAGTTTTTGTCTGATCACATTGATGTTATTATGTCTGTTGAATACATTGGGTTTGAAAATATGGGATTAGCAAGTTAAATCAAGACTTTAGTTGTTCTAAGAGCAGGGATATTGGAAAATTTTATTTCGCAAGCGGCCATTTTCAAAATCAAGATGTGGCTGCAATTTATGTCTGATCACGTGTGTCCTGTTTTTATATGAAAGAGTATTAAAAACGCTACCAGTGTGCAAATTTTCATACTTTTTCACATTTTGAACGATTCAAGTGTATTTCTATCTAATCTACTGTACTACTACATAGAACCAGTTACCTGAATTGTTAACAAAGAAACTTTCTAGTCATTTTAAAAACAGGAAATGTTTGACATTCCAACATAATATTATAATCATGAAATTTGGGTTGCTTACACTCACCAATGGCGTGTGATTGATTGACCAGATGGACGGAACTGACTGACTGATTTTCAGATGGATGGATGGATGGACGGGACTGACTGGCTGATTGCCAAATGGATGGATGGAGGGAGGGAGGGAGGGAGGGACGGACGGACCATTGAATCGATCATTTGATTCAAATTTGATGTGTTTTTTTCACAGGACCTTGTATTGAAAGCACACCTTAACTGGAGTCAGAAAAAAGACATTGAAGTAGTCACACTTTATAGGTAATTTTAGTAAGAAAAATGCTCATAACCAGAACCCCTTTTTTTCTCTTTACATGTCCAAAACTGAATTTTATGTTAATACATTTTTGAACATTGCTTGAAAATTCTTACTAATTGCTAAATATTTTATATGTTGATGGTTATTTCCTCTTGCCCTCTGTTCGGAGAGTGAGAAATAAAACTAAACACATGGCAATGTACAGTTGGACCTCGATACAATGACCATCATTACAATGACATTTACACCATGTGACACATGTTCTGTGGAAATAAACATACACAACGATAATCTTAGCATCAGAATGGAATTCGACTTCTGACATTGACAGTGTAAATTTACAGTGAAGATTTTCTTTTAATTGCATAATTATACTTTCTCTGCAATGTCTGGTTAATTGCATAAGAAAATGTATAAAACCACGTTTTTATTAATCTTCCACAGTACAAGAAACCATGGCAAATCTTTCATTTTCAAATTTATCAAATAATCACAAAATGACCATAAAGAAAGTGTAATTTTACCCTATTTTAGATTTTGTTACAGCATTCAGGTTATATGGTTAAATAATTCCTTTCTTTATTGTGTTTTTCTGAATTTTGTGATAACTGTTTCATAAATTTACTTTGATTTTATACTAGATAATTCAAGAACAGTAACATGATTTTAAAATGTTTAAAAGGAATAAATCTGTTGGTTGCATAAATTAGTTATCCATCATACATGCAATTAAGAGGATTCTACTATATTACCATGGCAACTGTTTTTGTTGATGCTATATGTAAATGTTATTCTGTTTGATCCCTGATGACTGATGATTGTATTAAGAGATATGTTTCGGTTTCACATTGTTTATTTCTCTTTAATAGTGTTGTATGTCTAAATACTGTAAACCTTGAAATTAACATTTACTTAATGTAAGTGATAGTGGTCAGTCTAATATGAAACTTTTGGTTTAGTACTTTACAAACAACTTGTTTGTACATCAGTCAGCCCATAATGTACTTACATAAAATTGAAACCACAAGCATTGTTGACACAACTCAATTTAAGAATATTCAAATGTGGCAGAAATAACAATTGGTTAATTTCATAATGACAACATACTTAGGTACCAGTCATTTACATAACCTGTGTAGTCTCACAAAACAGAAAAAGCATCAGCAAATCATTACAAATGTATCCACCTAAGAATGTACACTTACACCAACCAGTGGTCCACAACTGATTTATCAAAGGCTGTGATATGTATGATACTTGCTGCTTATCGATAAGAGTAGCTACATTAAAGTGGTGGCAGCAGGTTTTGTCTTTCCTACCAACACTAACCTCTGTAGCAGCCCTCTACATTGTGTCTAAATTGGTCGCATATGTGATCTTTTTTTTTAATTTGGTGACTGAAACATTTCATGCAATCATCCCCCTGGCTACCAAACAAAAGTTAATGTAAACATTAGTGACTGTGTTGACATTGTTGGTCGTTTCTTCGTGATACGAAGTACTTCTTTTGCTTGTACAAATCACCAAGATATCGCCAAAAACACTATCGAGAGATCGATTGGATATACATGTATGCACATTAGATGTAATTTTACCAGATATTAGAAATGCCTAATTAAAATTAAATTTGTATTTTTTTTAAAAATTATTCTTTATATATAAAAGCATAAGTAATCGTATGTTATTATGAATATTAGCCCGTTTGAAAATATAAATATGTAAAACACTGACCGTATTTAATATAATCGTTACGACTCCAGAATTAATTACCTCGACTATGTTATGTTCAGAGGTCATTAGCATAATTTATAGTAGCATTATACAGACAGACAGACAAGCCCACACACACTCACACACACTCATTACACTCATACACACAATGTGGCACTTTAAAAAAAAATTAGTTACCATCTGGCTCCTACACAAAAATGTTAACATAGAGAACTGGATAGTACAGGAAGCTGAGCTGTGTCCCAAAGGCACCATGCTTGTACCTTAATTGGATAATTATAAACATGAAAAAGTACAACCAACCAACACTTACTGTTACATATCAGCATCATGTTCACTGAGTAGAGATGTGTGTTGTTTTTAATAGTTTTTAATAAAATAATATTTTATTAAAAACTATTAAAAACCTCTGATTATACTAGACATCATATTTTAAATATAATAGTATAATCAGAGGTCAGGTTAAGTATCAATAAACACTCCACTTTTCTCCAATGTTTGTTTTGTTTGAATCTACCATAATATATGTATTGTAGTTCGAAATAAATGTGTCATATTATTAACATGAATATCATGGACTCGCATTTTTCACATTAATTTCATGATCTATGATATATAGTTGTTTTTCTTTAATTTCAGTTTGCCAACCTTCAAAGTGAGACGGGCACCATTTACAGTTTCTGTCGTTTGCAAAGACGAACCAAAGATTGGAGAAAAGTAACAACTGTGTTACTTGTTTTCATTCCAAACCATACTCCATAACTAATACATTTCTTTTGGAATATTAACAGACCATTTCATTAAAATTGGTGGTTTAAATTATTAGTTGAAATTTTATGAAACTAATTTTTTTTTTTTTGCCTTAATGTCTTTTCAAAATGTTTTTTTATTTTATTTTTTTATTATTTTTTATTTTTATATCTGGTTATGTGAAGCAATTTTAAAATTTAACTTTATTATTTTAAACATTTAAATATGTTTTTATATTATGAAGTTTTATTTCCTGACATACATGTAGTTACACTTACTTCCAAAATTTAACAGTCTCATTTTTTAAAGTGTGACTCATTTTAAATGTGAGGTGTCTGACATTTACAAAATGATGACTTTATGTTATACTCTTGTTTTTTCTTCAGTTTTGTCCTTTCATACAGAATAGCTAACAATCTTCAGGATTTTCTCAGTATGAAGCTTTATTGGAATCTTGACACACAGTGGGAAGCTGTCAAACATCTTGGTGAGAACTTTCATTTTGTCACTATGGCAGATTGTCTTTTTGGTTGAGTGTATCACATGCATGTTTTCAGAGTAGGGCACTCCACAATGTATAAAATAATATCTGGAACTGGATATAATATATTCAAATTAAAAACGAAAAGTGTGAGCAGAGGCTTTTACCACCCATACTCTTGACCCCCTCATCCCCCACCCCACACACTCCTTCATATTTATTTACATATGTTTATACTAGTGGTGAGATACATGTATACTGTACATCATGAAATTAATGCTATCATGATATTTATGTGAAAAATACTAGTCCATTATTCGCATTAATAATAAGATGCATTTATTTTTAACTACTATTGTCCACAACGGGTTTATCAAAGGCATTGGTATGTGCTGTCCTGTCTGTGGAATGGTGCATATAAAAGATCCCTTGCTGCTTATCAGAAGGTGTAACCTATCTGGTGGCTGTAGGTTTCCTTTAAAGACATACGTCAGAATGACCAAATGTATGACGTCCAGTAGCAGAGGATCAGATAAAAATCAATGTGCTCTAGAGGCATCGTTAAATAAAACAAACTTTCATTTATTTTTAACTATAACAACATGAAAGGTAAACCACTCACATTAATTTTGAGTCACATTTTAGTCTCAGTACTATCACTTGCATTTTAAAAAACTTTAATTTAATTATTTATAGTATTTTACGAAGCCCCGTTTTTTTTTTTTTTTTTTTTTTTTTTTGCAGTGTGGGGGTTGGAATAACATGTCACATTCAGATATGACTGAGGGTGACTCAATTACTACTTGGCTTTTTGGTTAGAAATGACAACTGAAGAAAACAGTTACATTCATTCATTTATTTAAAAACAAAGAAAAAACCATAAAACAATTACAAAACAAATCCCTTAAATCTTTAACCCTCATTACAATCACAAAGTCAATCAAAATTTAAAGTCTGTAAGGTAAGGTGAAAGTTCCAATTTCAAGTGTTCACTCTGGTATCCATATTTAAATACGTTTATGAAATTAATCTCAATTCACATTAAAAATAAAGTTACTCCCCCATACATTATTTATTTAATTGCTTTTTAAAGTGCCACATCTGATTTGTGGTTTTATCAACAGGTGATAATCATCCACAGAAACAGTATATTGCAGAGATGAGGAAGGGCGTGGTTTGTCACGATCCAGATATACATATTGGGTAAGCAAATTAAGAAAGAAAGGAATAGGTGTTGTTTTTTAGTTGGCAATGAAGGAGTCAACATTTCCTGATAGTTTTAAAATATTCATTTTTATAACATGTTTACATTACATAGACATACATTTCATTGTGAAACTGTTATAGGTCAAATGCTATTAGTGAATCGTTTTCTATCCCATTCCCTGCCCCTGCCCTGCCCTTCCTTGTGATTATTTGAGTCCTAGCATATTTCAAACAAGTTGAATCATATTACATACCTCATGAAATTGTTTTCTAGTAATGGCCAATTGGGCCTAAACAGATAAACCAATGAATTCATTTTATAAGACACACCAAACATTTATTCCTAATTACACCTAATTTATTCAGAATATGTGAATTTCAAGAAAAACAGACATGTCAAAAAGACCCTAGTATATAGTAAACACATAACGTGTTTCAATCCAGTGTGACCCCTGAACTGATAAACTATCCACACTGCATGTGCAACTACAATATTGCATGTGCAAACCATTCTCTTAACTCTACTCATATGTCAATCCCCCTGGCTAATCATAACAATGAGAAAATGATTTTACTCTAATTCTTACATCAAGCGATTAAAATCATATTTGTTTTATGTGATACTTAATTACTGTGAATTCCTATTTTAATTGTAACACTATATGTTTCCAGAAAATGATTTTACTCTAATTCTTAAATCAAGCGATTAAAATCATATTTGTTTTATGAGATATTAATTACTGTGAATGTGAATTCTTATTTTGATTGTAACATTATTTATATATGTTTTCAGTTCATGTCCAGTGGGCTGTACTGTTCCTGTCGACGTAGCATTCCAGCTGTTACAGCCAGGCTTGTTTGAGGTGGGCAGTCACGTCTTGTCAGTCACTTTTAGAAAAGAAAACATTAGGATTAAAATTCTTTTTCTTTTCTCTAACTGCTTGATAACACTTCGAAAAAATAATTCAATGGACCAGTCCCAAGTTATAAATGATGTAAACATATTTTGTTTATTCATTAAATCATTCTGATGAAACTAATTTTTCGACAAGAATATAGAATCTAATTCTTGCAATATTCTTTTAAATGAAATGCGGAAATCCAATTGGATTCCTATAAAAGCAGTCTTCAAACAGATTTAAATATTTAATTCAGCAGATATATAAGTTTTTAACTCTTTCTTCCAACAATTATTTAGAAAATATGTGTGGTTTTTTTTCAACTACTGACCCAAGGTTTCTGAGATAAAAAAATGTGTAAATCAAATAACAAAAAAATAAAACAAAAAACATATACATGTATATAATATTTGTATATTTGTTTCAGATTTTGACTTTTAAGAGAAACTCAATATTTTTTATGAATTATTATAGCCATCAATATCAACTTGACTTTTCCTTTTTCCGTATCAAGTTTCCTAAGTGTAGAAAGCTTTATTTTATGTACATTATTATTTAAATAAGAGACCTTAAGATAGATTTTTGAAAACATTTAAGAATTGAACTTGATAATGTTTGAGGTTCATGGAAGTATGAACCGCAAAACCGCTTTACACACTGTA
>JAULBS010093566.1:0-17044 GCA_032355785.1 Symmetromphalus regularis | reverse complement strand
ACATAATATTGGATTGCCTATAATTTTACAAATGCTGAAAATGGTTTTAACGTAAACAGGTCTTACAAAAGTTTAAAAATACCCACATCACAGAATGATCTTTAAAAAACAAACATTTGGAACTTCACTGTAGATAAAGTGAAAGTAGCTCGGACAGCTTGAAACCAAATAAAAGGAATCCGGAAGTGTTCATATAAAGACAACAACACATAGCTAACTTTAACAAACATAAAAAAATAAAACCGTTTTATAAATTGTTTTCTTTTATATTTTAACTTTGTTTGAGCTAAATATTATGTATTTAAAACATAATTTTAACTTTGAGGTAACCGATCAGGTAACCCACGGGTTATGCAAATATTATGCACATAATCAAACTATGGGTTACCTAGGTAAAAACCACGTGAACCGACTTCTGGTTAACTCAGATTTTGAAATATTGTCCCCTATTTATATATAATATATGTACATTATATGGAATCCTTTTGACTGTAACTTTGTTGTAAAATTCACAGTGATACACTGTGTGTGTTCTGTGATACAAGCACATATAATTATAAACTGTTTGTTTTGATGTAATGATTCAGATTATAATGTTAGTAAGAATATCACTAACGTCATTGTGATTAAAGTATTCTTTGAAATTGAGGAAATTAATTTTGTTGACTATTTCAGGAAAGACTCAAGGAGATGAAAAAGTTACTGGATAAACGAGAAGAAAATCAACGTGGTTTGTAAAACTTCTATTTTTCTGGTATATATATATATATATAGATATCTATATACATATATGTACATACACATATGCACCTGCATGTTAATATAACAGCAACTTACAACAGAAAATTACTAGCAAAAGCAGATCTCTGATCTACATGTTATTGCATGAAAGACTGATCGGAGCATCAAAACCACTGGTCCTCTTCACATGATGATACTATTTCTAATTAAGATAAACCTGGGATTGACATTTTTGGTTTTATTGTACATAATGATTTAAAGTTATACTTATAGATAGATAAATACAATAACTTTGTTTTCAGCTCAAATGGATGAGGCCACCAAAAAGAATTTGAACTTGGAAGAACAAGTGTAAGCATATAAATTTACAGTAACACAGTACACATACACTTTATGTATAGAATTAGTAGTATGGTGCTATCCACAAGTATTGCCATCAGTTTAATCACTCATGCATCACTGCAATATGTTATTTTAATTTGTTTTTATTTGTTTTTGGACCTTTCAGTTGAAAATAGGTTTATGTGAAATTTCAGGTATTTATATGTAGATGATAAACCAATTTCCATTTAATATTAAATTTTCTAAATTATTTTCCAGTTCTGTGTTGCTTTGTTAAGCTCGTGAACATTTTTTTTGTACTAATATTTATAATTTCTCCTTTTGAAAGGTATGTATGGTAATAAAACCAATGCTGGTTAAATTATGTTTGATTGATAACAACATTGACAGTTGTGTAATTTTAGTATGCTAGTCATATGGGTTATGGGTACTGCTTTTCTATCATATACATGTATATTTATCTTTCAGTTCAAAATATGAAAAACATCTTTTGTCAAGTAACATTGACCCAGGTGAGGAGGATAGTTGAGTTTTGGGGAATATTTGAGATTGAATGACCAATTAAATTAAGTTTTCTTACATCTCACTTTTTAATCACTTTTTATTTTTTTTATTTTTGGATTTTATTAAACAGTAGAAAGTTGTTATGTTATATTTTTTTGATGTTTATTTCCTTAAAGTATATCACAATTATTTCAGAAATAGTTTTATACTAAGATATCTCAAATAATTGCATGTAAGTTCCCACATTTAACCAGTCAGTTAATTGATGAAATGATTTTAAACATTTTAGCAAATTTAGTAATATTTTGTTATGTTATATATTTTGTAGTTAGTCTTCAAACTTTGGAACCTACTACAGATGACAAGGAAGCAACTGAAGAAAAAAGAAAAATTTCAAAAGTAAGACTTGATACTGAATTATTGAAATAATGTTACATGATTATTTTGGTTGTACATATTTTTTACATGTTATTTCTTTTGTATCAAAAAAAGTAGTTTGTTTTATTTAAGGACGACTCTAGAGCACATTGATTTTTATCTTATCATTGGCTACTCCCACTCCCTTTTTTTTGTGTCATGGAAAAATTGATTTTATGTCTGACCTAATTAGATAAATTTATCAAGCCACTGACATGAACATTTCCCTCAGATATGGGTCAGTGAAAAACAACTGTCTTTAATTCATGTTGATTAGTATTTTTTTAGAATTTTGTTTTACAAACTTTTGTACAGTTTAGTCTTTTTAGGTTAAGAGTTTTAGTTGAGTAATTACCTAAACCCCAATAATTATTAAGAAAAGGACAGGTTTTTTTGGTTTACACCCATAATTCCCACAAATTCTGCCTCAGCGATTACTTTGGGTGTGCAGGTAGTCATTTTGATATTAACCTGCATGATTTGTTGATTTTGTAATTGTTATTGACTCCTTCTCTTTTCAGACCAGAGTAAAACAAATGAGAGAAAGATTACGACAGATGAATGAAAAAACTCATACTTTTCTTACTGACATACAGGTCTGTTATCTGGCAAGCAATGCACTTATTATTGAAAGGAAAAAAAAATTTGTTAACATAAATTATTAAATGTAATAGACATAGATCTTGCCTTTATTTGTGAGTGAAAAAAAGTTCTAGGAATAAATTATTCTTGTTGTCATGTAATTTTATCGAAAAACAATTCCATGTTATTGATCATAACTGTATAACCTTATTCCTACAGTAAAATGTTCTACAGAAAATTATATTTTCCGGCATTTATTCTATTTATTTGGGAATAATTAAATTTCTATTATAATCATTACAGTTTAAAGACGTCTCATTGGTCAAGCCATTAGCAATGAGGTTCGTTCATTTCTCGATGAATGTAAAATGACGTCATCATGGAATTTCTTTTTAACAGCTGTGTTTACAAACTACATACCGTGTGACCCAGTCTTTAAAACATCAATAGTATTAAATTATGATACATAATTTTGTTATTAGACCAAAAACTAAAGTTGTACGTGCACATGGTTTCAACGGCAGATTTCATCGTTGGAGATCTCAAAAATGATATTTGGATTCTACATGGAGACATTTGGACTTTTCTGAGATATTTGATCACGACTTTGACGACTTAATGACATCAACGAATAATGAAGATGGGATAAAAGAAATGAAAAATAAGTTGGAATGCAACCCCGAGCTAAGCACGTCGCAGATGTCAAAATCTATAAAAAAATAGGTTTAAGAAATTAACCGAGGAAGAACTATGACATCATTTAAAAATATGATGTAATTTAAAAAATATTTGTCTTTTAATATTCTTGAGCGTTATTTTTGCAATACTTTCCCAAAATAAATTAAAATAAAATATGAACTTGTTTGTGTAATTACTAAAAATGTATGTCCCAAATTTAATTATAAGGAATGTCTTATTTCATTTAGATTCATTGGGGTATGAAGAAAAAAACATCTGCAAACTTTTGTGTGAACGGCTTCACCGATTCACACAGTTTGCAGATATTTTTTTTGTTCATACCTCAGTGAATCTAAAAGAAATAAGACATTCCTTAAATATTTTCACAGGAGGAATCAGTATGCTGTGACTCATTCTTCGAAGTCTAGGTTAACCAGTGGTTAAGAGAAAATGTCAAAACCAAATTTTATATCACTGAAATTAGAAATCATTGATATCTATAAATAATCAAATCAAAAATGGGTTTTATTTAATATTTTGAAAGAAAAAATATACTTTATGTATTATAATTCAATTTAGCACTAGTTACTTGCAGATGATTGAGAAAATTTCATCCTAAGAGTGTTTTAGATACCAGCAATAGTTTATTGCAGCAAACAAAAATAATCATTTAAAGAAGTTGTTAGTTCAAACTGCAAATATATCATATTTATTCTACAGATATTTTCAAGTTAAAGAGCAGCTGAAAAGTAATTCCATTTTCGGTTATTGTTTTCGTAAACAGTATCTATAAACACCCACTAAAACAGATGAGATAAAAGAAAATTATCATTTTATGTTTTAGATGTTTAAATTTCATCCATGAACTGCATGTCAAAAGCTTTCAAACCTATCATGACTTTTCAATTCACAACATTTGTATGGTCTCTATAATTCAGTGTAACATACTGAACCATAACGAAAAGAAACACAATAACTGAATGGCTTCATTTACATTAAAAACATTTGGCACTTCTGAATTCACGTTCAGGACGAAAACAAAATAGCGTACAGAAATTGCCAAATACATTTGTACTTCCAAAGCCTATCGAATACCATTAAATTTTAATGTATAAATTTATTTGTTTAAAACATGATTATGTGATTTTGTTCAAACAAATTATTAAACTAATTAATTTATAATAGTATATTGAATATAATATCCACAAAACTGGATATATTTCAACTGCTCTTTAAACTTAATGGAGATTGACTATAGATAGTGTCCTTTTCATGATCAGTTTAATATTTTGTTTTAGAATATGAAGCAGCAACTGCAGGAGCTTGAAGACATGGGAGCACGGATTGGGCATTCCAATGATGATGATGATGATGATGATGACTTTACTCTGACAGGCCCTCATGTTGTCAAACGAGAAGTTCTCCAAACTCGTGTTGTTGCTGATGCTAACAAAACTGTTGAATCTGGTGATGATATCCCACAAGTTGAAGATGCAGCAGGAGCTTTGTTCATAACAGAATCTAATACGAACCAAACTTAGAACTGTGAATTATTTGTTCAAGAGATTTTTTATATATGTGACAGTAGTGCTGAAAAATACTGTTAAAAAGCCAGTTTCATTGGTATACTTGGAACTGTTAAACATAACAGCACATTGTTGGGATAGTGTTATGATTAGAGTTCCTGGGGGAAAGCACCAAATATATTTTATTTCATTTTTCCTATCGCCAAACTGTTTACAGATCTGTTACCATATAAGAGATATAATCACCTTCTAAACCAAAACCACATGACCAAAATATTTGGTACACACTGCAATAGAGTGAGTTAGTAAAATTATCTTCATGTAAGTGACTTGTTTGTGAAAAACGCCACGATGCCTTGATAAACCTAAATATTTTCAATGAAATACAATAGTACTGGGTGTTGCTTTTTCAGTGGCAGCATCTTTTGTATTTATATGTAACTTAAGAGTTGTATTTTCTTGTTTGGTCTGTTTTTCACAATCTATCAGTACAAGTTGAAAACCAGATGATAATTACATCTTCTGTTGTCCTTTTCTAGCCATTATTTCATTTTTTATAACAACATCGTTAGTCATGATATTACCTTTTACAATTAAGTGGAAATCTTGTTCACTGATTTTGTTTAATATCCCCATTTCTGTTTAAGGATTAAACACACCACTACCTCATTCAAAGATTTGTTTGAATTATTAACTGCAAGAGATATTATATGTCCAAAAGATAGGACATCACATGCTACTTCTATTTGCTGTATTATTTGTGTAGCACGTAGATCAAGGGGAGAGTGCAGGAGTGGTTTTGTTTTCTCTTGTTTAACCACACACTGATTTATAATCATCGGCTATTGGATGTCAAACATATGGTAATTTTGACATGTAGTCAAACTATTAAAAGTGAACCAGTGTTCAACAGGTTTTGAACCACTGTCTTCAGCTTGGGAGTCTGATGTCCTTCCACTGCACAACAGAGACAGAGCAGGAGTGTACACAAGTCCATTGTTTTTTTTAAATCCTTATTTTTTCTTTGTTGTGTAGGACATCAACTGCTGTATGTACCCCCTTTTAGGCAGACACTATGTTGATGGATCAATTATGTGATTGATTTGTGCAATGTGCCCTCTTAATCTTATTATTTCACCAAACATGTTTGATTCGTTTGGATTTTATTTTTTGTTGTTGTTAAGAGTAGAGGGAACATAAATTTTTCTCCTTTTTTTCCTTTGCTTGTATACTGGTGCTTATTATTTGAACTTGCACTTTTCCATATTATGAACTAATTCATGTTTGTTTCTCCTAAAGTTTAGATGAGCAAAATATGGGATGATGTCATGGATGTTAATTGTGCATGTTAAATTAAAATAAATCTTGGAACCATTAAAATGACAAAAATTTAGCAAGAACCAAGTCATCTATTTGGAATATCAAAATATAATGTACACCAATTGAACTACTAGCAACAATATTTGGTGAGCATCATGGAGTATTAATTAGCATAATTGTTTATGATCTTACTAAATTTGTATATTTATATTCACAAACGTTTTATGATTTACGGTATTATAAGCCATTTTAATCTGTTCATTAGACCTTTTCTATGATTTAAATGGAATTTATCATGGATGTCTGCTAAAGGTATTTTCCACAACTTGAGATATACATTTAGTATACATGTATATAATTTTATCTTGAAATTTGAAACATTCAGACTTGTGATGGATTGTTTTTCATGCCTATCTTAAAAGATTTCATTACATTTAGACACAACTCACAGCAATAAAATAACAGATGTGTATTATATCATACTTAATGTTGCCTTTCTCTTACAAGCTAGGTACATGGTTTTCTTCAGTCTTGTAAGAATGTAGATACATTGTGGGACTTAATAAAATTGTTCTAAAAGGTGTGGTGATCCTAATAATGGAATATGAAACAAAATTAGCATTTTCTATAGGAAATATAGTGCTTTTGTTTTAAGTGTAAGTGATGGGAAAAATAGGTCCTTTAAAGTTTTGTTTTTTATGTGTGTGCAACACTTTAGAAATTGATAGTTAATCAAATTACCTTCTTTTTTTTAATGAGATTATAGATTTATAATTCCATTGCACTATTATCTGGATAAGAAAAGCTGTGATTTGTTGATCAGATTATATTGAAAACAGTTCATTGGGTCTTTCTTTACTAGTCTTCATCTGCAATAATGGAATGTTTTTTAGCATTAGGGTAATTTATGTATAAAACAGGAAATATTCCAGGTTTTAAGAAAATGGTTTTTGAACATGGATAGTCTTCTACCTTTTTTATTTATAAACGTGACTTAATATTTTTGTTGTCATTACTTACATCACAAAGCCAAAAGATAAGATTTCAAAATGTGTTGTGCTGTCAATCAAACTATTTTTAAAATAAAACATTTTTTCAAATATTTTTTTTTTTGGGTCTTTTTTAAAATGTATTGATTCATTTTTAAAAGTTATATTGACATGCTTATGGTATAAATATTGTATGAATGTCATCTTAGACACATAGTTGTCATTCAGTTCTTGTGGTTTGGTGTAGCCAGAGAATTGACGAAATTGACATTCATGATGTATCTCTAGTCTTTTGTTGTCATTGTCTTTGTGCTCAGTGGACCCACTTGCTGTTTGGGCTATTTTCCATTCCAAGATGTGGTCCACAACTGGTCCATCAAAGGCTGTGGTATGTGCTTTCCTGTCTATACATATAAAAAGACACCTTGCTGCTTTCTGGAAAGAGTAGCTTATGTGGCAGCAGCGGGTTTCCTCAAAATAAATATGTCAGAATGACCAAATCACACAAATGATTGATTATAAGATTAATATCAATGTGCTCTAGAGACGTCGTTAAACAAAACAAACTTTATATGATTTGTGATGATAATTAAACTCTTTTCACTCATTTAACAAATTCCATATGCCTGGTATGGCACATTATGCCACATACTCCCTTTTAATGATAAATTTAGAATGTGATCGGAACCGGAAATTATTTGACTTGTTTCTGTTTAATAATAAACATACACGTGTTAGTTACCAAAGATGTTTCTAGAAGTAACGTTATACGATCATTCGGAACATTTCGCAAATAATTCCGAATTTATGTTTATCATGGTTCGTTATTTTCCGTATTTATTTACACCGACGGAAAAGGACGATCTCTGTTCCCATGATCACTCGGAACATTTCGTCTGATTTGATCAGAATGAATATTTATTTACCACGTCAGCAGTTCTCTCCCTTAGTGTATTTTATTGCCTTTGCGCATGCTCGCCGTCTCAAGGGTACATGTTTGCAAACATGGCGTCTAAAGATAGTTTGGATGATTTGGACTTACAACCTGAGGAAATTAAGCGAATTACGGAAGCTTTGAAAGATGAAAAATTCCGTAAACTTTTTGTTGAATATGCAGAAGAAATTTCAGATCCAGAAAATAGGCGTCGTTATGAGGAAGAAATTAGTCAAATGGAAAATGAACGTGGAATGGATGTTCAGTTTATTTATCCCAAACCTGGACATGTCTTAAAAACAACAGTAAATGGTAACAAGATAGCTTACATTAACATTAGTCAAAATGATAAAATTGAAAAGCCGTCATTTGAACATAAACCGGGACTTGACAATCGAAATGGTATGTTTTGGCAGATTCCACATTCTTTTGCTCCTGAACGAGAAGATATTGAGGAGGGTGGAAAAAATTGTGTCGTCTATGACTTTGTTATCAACCCTGATACTTACCGTATGTCAGAAACAAATGATCGCTATCAGAAGATGATATATGATATTGCTTTTGATGGCATTGAAGAAAAATTTAATGCCATGGTAGATAGAAAAAATTTCAAAAGAATTAAGCTGGAATTCAAAGGAATACCACAAGCCACTGTCATAAGAACACGACATTCTGTTGACCCATCTACAGAACAACAGACTGCAAAAGATGACATATTGAAAAATATGCCATATCCATATGATAACAAAACAACAGCAGAGAAAACTCGTGATTTGGAATTACAAGCAAAGAAGCGTAGGGATGAAAAGCAAAAAAGAGAATCAAAAGTAAAGATGGGGAAAGAAAAGGAAAAAGATGCAACCACTCCAAAGTATACCATTACACATAGATCAGAACTCGATCTTCAAGAATACTGCAATAAACCAGAGGCCAGACCTTCAACAAGACCAAAAGCACTTGTTATAAAAATTGATCTTCCACTTCTTTCTTCAGCAGAGCCAGTCAGTCTAGACATTTTTGAGCAGAGACTTGTCTTGGAGTCTGTAAAACCTGCAAAATACAATCTGGACATACGGCTGCCATATCCAGTAAATGATGAAGAAGGCTCAGCCAAGTTTGATAAAGCTAAACACTGTCTTATAGTAACTTTGCCAGTTATTCCTGATGAACTTCCCAAATTGCCAGCATTTATTGAAGATGAAAAACTACAGAATGGGGATGTTACTGATGTCATCAGTGATCTGTCTGGTCCAGGCAAACCACTGATAGAGGAACTCCCTCAGTTGTCCCATTCATCACCCAAAATGTATGGCAGTTCAAATGAAGAATTATCTAAAAAAAATGAAAAAGATATCCAAATAATATACAGTTTGCCAGATTACGAATTCTCTCAAGATAATGACACAGTATCGTTTGTTTTCAGTGTTAAAAGAATAACATCTGAAACTGTGATAAAGTCATTCCCATCACCAGACAGTGTGACTTTAAAATTTGTTTCGATTGGTTCTGGTTATTTCCCAATGCATTACAGCATTCACATCAAGTTTGGTCCTGGACATGAGATTGTGGCAGACCAGTGCAGTGTGGAGGCATCTGAGCAGAATGTGGTCCTTCTCTTGTTGAAAGCACGAGACTGTAGAGGAATCTGGGACCAGTTTGAAGTGGGTGTTGATACTGATCATTTAGAGGTAAACTACTGAAATTAAACTGCCACATAATTAGTATACATATTACTTGTAGGATTATGTAGAATTTGGAGAGCCTCAATGGTCCGTTGGTAGAACGTCTGACTAAAGTTGATGACAGTGGTTTAAAATTTGTTAGAGGCTGGTTCACATTTGACTACGTGTTAAAATAACCAAATATTTGACATCCAATAGCTGATTAATAATAAACGTGCTAGTGGTGTGGTTACCCCCCCCCCCACCCACCCACCCACCCAAAAAGTAGCTTTGGATTAAAAATCTTTCCCCTTTTTTTAACTATTCTAATTTTTATAATTTCTAACTTGAAAATACCTCTTGACAATTGAGTGTACTCATGATATTTTAATGATTTTAATTATTGGTCATCCTCCAACTCTGTACTAAAAACCCAATGATGGAATTGAATAACACCAAATCTACTAGACCTAGGCTAGGTTTCTGGTTTGAGCTAATGGCAAATGTCTAGTTCTGTTACTACATATTGATCAATACCCCAAATTCAGAGGTGAATCTTTTCTATGAGGGGGGGGGGTAAGGTGTATGTTTGATCTCTTATGAACGTTGAAGCAGTCCATCGATACCGATCGTGTTTGTATTTGAAAGCATACATCTATGTAAGGAATGTATTTCCAAGCTCATTAACATATTCTTGACATTTTGTTGCTTTTGCACCCTAAGTAGCATATGAACTGGTACTTCGTTCGTTCTGGCAGGGAAGTATTTATGTAAACATTGTTCATATTTAGATCTTAAGTAAAAAGTAATGTATCCCGTATACTGATTATCGATTGTGTTATTTTTATTACAGTTTGTGTCAGCTTAGGGGAAAAGGATAGAAGTTATTGAAATTTTAAAGATTGAAAAGGGTGATAAAAAACCAAAAACTAAGTGTCCCAAATCATTAAAAAAAATATATCAACTTTGTTATTCTAATGCGTAGAAGTTGCACACTCACATGCATATCTCAAACATTTCAGCTGATTTTGAAATTTGTCATTATCAACCCCCTGCAAATTTCTTGGATGGCTAGTGACTAAAATATTTGTCAAATTTTACCCTCAACTGCATGTATTAATTATCAAATTTATGATTTATGTTATCAAATCTTGATGCCTCGTTTTCAGTTTGGAAGACTTCTTTTTGTCTGGTCTGTAGTGAAATCAAATAATGCCATTCTCATTGATTTATATAGATCTGTAACCATATAAACTTGGTCTCGTTTTTTGAAGCTTAGCAAAGTTAAAATGGCGACAAGCATTAGAGATCAGATGACACCATACAGTTTATGGAACGTTTTATGATTTTGGAAGTCAACATCACAGAACTCAAAAATTGCGATTCACCTGATGGGCTAGTAGATTTTGATGATGATTCGCTCAGGAGAATTTTTCACCCATTCATGCGAGTGCAATTCCGCATTAGTCAATTTGGTAAACCTGTACTGTTTCCATATACACCAGGAAAATCATTTTGTCAAAGTCTTGGTGTTGACGGAAATAATTGAGGGGAACTGAGACACCATTCGGCATCGCTTTGTAACCACTCAAACAACATTACTTGTAAGTTTTTACTGGAAACGAGTAGAATAAAATATTTTGGATTGTTTTTTTAATACATAAGACCATATATTTTATTTGGTTCATTTTACATCATTACAATTATTGTTCATATTTAACCATTTGTTTCTGTCTTGTTCAAAGTGTGCACCATGTGGGTAGATCAAAGGAATAAATCCGAACCTGAAAACAATGTTTTATTCACTTCCAGACATCATAGACCTGCTGAACGGGTTCTTGTTTTATGTAACGGTCTTAAACGGAAATAGAAAACTAGTTTATGCATTGTTGATTCCAGTATATTTCATATCATTTCGGACGTTTGGTATCTGATAGAAAAAATAACTCATTCATATGAATTAAGCTAATTAATGGCGATATGAACCTTCAAAAAAGTAAATATTTGACATTTCTATGACAAAATTCTCAGTAAACAGGTTATATGTGCATGCTACTAATACCTACTTCTATTAGCCTAGGCCACATACATTACACTTGTGCAGTTTAAACATTGATACTAAGATAGATCTTGTGATATTGGTAGTCAAAGATGGTTGCAAAATAAATTTAGCTGAATGAAATGGAGATTTTGGATGGAGATTGTGAGAAATGTTAGGCATGTATAATAAATCTGATTGCAGATTTGAACACAACTCCAATGCATCTTTGAGCCCTGTAAATTTCATTTGGTTAGCCCCTTTAGTTATGAAGTTATGAGAGCTCAAACATAAATGAAAATTTAATGCGATTTAAAAATTATCATATTTTACACTACCCCTAGGTACTGCAAGGGGCTATAAGTATAACTCTGAAGATATTCATAGTATAAAGTTAAAATTTTGCATAGCTTCATTAAATATATTATAGTTAATGTACAAAAAAATATCAGGTGATTCTGAGGGCGTCAGGCGTGAAGCACAGACTGATTTTTTTTATTGAATGACCCACCACCTGTTAAAGGAAGATCTATTATAGATAGTCTTTAAAGATTGAGTCAATGAATTACTGTAAAGCTGTTTCAAAAGTCTTGAAAGTGCGAGTACACTTGAAATTTCAACCTGGTTTACTTCACAATTTGGGTTCAAACTTTTAGTCAGTGGCATGGCTTCCATTGAGGCAATTGCCTCACTAGATTTTTTTGCCGAAAAAAATTAATGATTAATATTATAAAAGTTGATTAAAATACAAGAAATAAAAGACCCAAGCTATGCCAATGTTAGTTTTAACTCTTTAAAAATTAAACCAATTTATAAACAAGTTAGTCAGTTAGACTAGAGCATATTTAAAAATGGCTCATTTAAAAGTGGAAGGGGCATTTTTGAATAGAAAGTGGTATCCAGTCCTCTTAACTTATTTTTGGGGATTATGAAAACAATAGGAAAACAAGCTGAATTTTTAGTTTTTGACCTCAAAATCAAAAATCAAAATGGCTACCCAAATTTGCTAGTCTTTGTGAAATTTTGAACTTTTCAACTTGCAAACATTTGTCCAAATTATTCCATCTATGACCACATTTGTACTTTAGTACTACTGGTAACATTTTCAGAGATATGCTCTAGTCTAAGTTGAGAAAAAGTAAAGGTTGTTCTATTTAACAATGCATCTAAAGCACATTGATGTTTATCTTATCATCAGCTATTGGACGTCAATCATTAAGTCATATGTTTACAGGAAACCCGCTGCCGCCACATAGGCTACTCTTTCCGATAAGCAGCAAGGTGTTCTAAGTTGAGAAATAACATTTGACAGGATGAAATAATCAACAACTGACCTCTAATAAGAAAGAAAAGTCCACAGACAAGGACAACTGCGACTGGTCCAAGGACGAAACCCGCTCTCACTCCATGCTTCATGTAGCCAACAAAGCAGATACCACTCAAAGAGTCGCCATCAATCTGAACAGAAATATCACATTAAATATTTTAAGAAAATAGTGTTCATTTTCATACACTGTAAACATACTATGTATTGCATCATGAAAGTATTGTGAGGGGTACAAAATTATTTCAGGTGAAAAATTTTAAAATGAGGAAAGTAGTCTTGTTAATTTTCAATATTTCAAGTGACCTCACACTTCCCAATTTCAAGTGAGCTCACACTTTCCAATTTCAAGTGAGCTCACACTTTCCAATTTCAAGTGAGCTCACACTTCCCAATTTCAAGTGAGCTTACACTTCCCAATTTCAAGTAATTTTACACTTCCCAATTTCAAGTAAGTTAACACGCTCACACTTCCCATTTTCAAGCGAGCTCACACTTCCCATTTTCTGGTGAGCTAAAACTTTCCATTTTCAAGTGAGCTCACACTTCCCATTTTCAAGTGAGCTCACACTTCCCATTTTCAAGTGAGCTAAAACTTTCCATTTTCAAGTGAGCTAACACTTCCCAATTTCAAGTGAGCTCACACTTCCCAATTTCAAGTGAGCTAACACTTCCCAATTTCAAGTGAGTTAACACTTCCCAATTTCAAGTGAGCTCACACTTCCCAATTTCAAGTAAGCTAACACTTCCCATTTTCAAGTGAGCATGAGGCAACTACTTGCCTGCAATGACAAGAACTGGAATGTAAAGATTACAAACTAACACTTTCCAATTTGAAGTGAGCGTGAGGCAACTGTTTAAGATTACAAACTGACCTCTGCAATGGCGAGACAGATAATGGACAGGACAAGTGGAAGACACCAGCTGATGAGATGAAAGTATGCAGTCTTGCTTGTGAGGTTGTCTCGTGGCGTCCCCAGTGCCTTGAACGTCAGGTGCCAAGCGTACGCCAGCATCACAAACCACGTGACGCCTGCCATCATGAAGTAGTAGACGAGCAGAAAGATTACTGTACACGAGGCGGATTCTCCGGAGCTGTAAAAGAAATGTTAGTTTTAGTTAACGACTTCTCTAGAGCACATTGATTTTTTATCTTATCATCGGCTATCGGGCGTCAATCATATGGTCATTCTGATATATTTCTTCAGTTTATTATTATTTTTAAAAATTTAACAACGGCTCTAGAATGTGTTGATTTTAATCTTATCATCGGCTATTGGACGTCAATCATATAGTCATTCTGACATATTTATTTAGAGGAAGCCTGCTACTGCCACATAGGCTACCCTTTCCAATAAGCAGCAAGGGATCTTTTATATGCACCGTCCCGCAGACAGGACAGCACATACCACTGCCTTTGATGAACAAGTTGTGGACCACTGTTTAGAAAGAGAAATAGCCAAATGGGTCTATTAAGGAGAATCGATCCGATGACCGAATACTTCACAGGCAGACACACTTCCCGCTTGAGCTACATCACACTTGATGCTGTAATAAATAGTTGTACTACTAAAAAGTATTTATTACCCGAGCTGTGGTAATAAATAATTGTACAATATGAAATGTTTAACTACCCGAACTGTGGTAATAAATAATTGTACAATATGAAATGTTTTAACTACCTGAGCTGTGGTTCTCCATTGCGGACATGGTGTAATAAATAATTGTACAATATTAAATGTTTTAACTACCCGAACTGTGGTTCTCCACTGCGGACATGGTATAATAAATAATTGTACAATTTGAAATGTTTAACTACCCGAGCTGTGGTAATAAATAATTGTACAATATGAAATGTTTTAACTACCTAAGCTGTGGTAATAAATAATTGTACAATATGAAATGTTTTAACTACCCCAGCTGTGGTTCTCCACTGCGGACTGTTCCATCTGATCGGCAGACGATATCGTTCCTGGCATTCCCAGCAAACTGAGCCAGCCAACCAATGCTTCCGATGAAGAAACAGCCATTAATGAAGAACAGAATAAGTGCAGGATAGTGGTTTGCATTCTTCCAGTCAATAAGAAATGTAAGCTGTAATGAGAAAAACTTTCACGGTTATTACAAATATCAAATTTAAAAATATCATCAGGGATTTACCGGATTTGCAAAACCTGCATAAAGGATGCAATACAATGTCATCCAGACCTCCAAAATCATACACTGCATCCCATTGGACTCATGTAAAAAATATCAAAACTGTTTTGGTTATATAATTGACTCAGTCATAAATAAACAATAGTGGTTGGGGTGGAGGGTATACTGGGACATTTTAGTGCCATAAAAAGAATTCCTTTATTCAACATAAAACAGATAAAAATTAAGACAGAACAAATATTTTTTCTTAATGCAAAACCTGTTTTCTGCAACTCTTGACTAAATTGTGCACCCGTAGGTTTTATATTGGGACCCTCAGAAAAGAAACAGGTGAGTCCCAGGGACTGCTCTTTTATAAAAGCTAGGTAAACCCCTGTATCAGGCCGTAGGATTTCAAATTTCATAGGAAACACTTTTTCGGTTCCGTGATTTTGACGATTGTTACCGTGAAATCCTATGGCCTGAACTATTCAAATTTTTATAAAACCCAAATATTTAAAAATTGTAATATAAAAATTTCAAGTCTATTAGAAAGTAGGGTTTATTATTATTTTAAGGTTATACTGAGTGAAAGACTTTATGACTATAATTGCTAATTAAAGACCTGTGTGCACAAACCTGGTAACCCAAGTTGTGGCCATTTTTAGAAAATAAAGATTTTGTGATGTGTTATCGAGTTATGTCAAACATTGAAAATATAACGATATAACTTACTTATCGGTTTCTTGCTCTCAACCAAATTGACATTAATGAAAAATTATTTGTTATGCACTTTTGTATTGCTTTAATATGAGTGTCATTATGAAGGTAGTGTTTGCTTTAATACGAGTGTCATTATGAAGGTAGTGTTTGCTTTAATACGAGTGTATTTATGAAGGTAGTGTTTGCTTTAATACGAGTGTCATTATGAAGGTAGTGTTTGCTTTAATATGAGTGTCATTATGAAGGTAGTGTTGGCTTTAATAAATCCAGTGTGGTTTACCTGAATAATGGTACCAAAAATATGGGTTACTGGGTTCTTGCAACCAGGTCTTCTATTGTAATGATGTTATTACTGCAGAGTTGGAAATTTCTGGATGGGTGGGAGCCCGGGAGCCCTATGAAATGGGGTAGGGCTATGAACTTTTCACAGTTGGTAGCCTGTGTAAAAGTAAAAATACCGAAGTACACATATGTCTATAATGGCATCAATCCTGGGTGGAATGAAGGGACATATCCCCCAATTTTTGGATTGGGGTTTGCTCCGTCCCCCACTTTATAGTATGGGGGGGGGGATGTTCCGTACCCCCCCAACTTCCAGTAAGCAATTTTTGCCATTGGTTTTTTGTCCCTATAGTTGCACCTCTACAAACTGACTAATGAAACAGAATTATTTTAAAAGACGTACGACAGTAAATAATGTGGTGATGAGACACAGAGATCCCCAGAAAGCAATAAAGATGTGAACTTGACGATGCTCAGAGTCGGTGAATAGCGGGTTCTGACATTGCAAGCCACACCCCTCCACATCTTCATACCAGCTTTCCTTGTTCTCAGTACGAATAAGTGGTGGCTCGCACCTGCCAGTCGTGTTAAATGTGATCTTTTCATAGGTTTCAGTCTGAAAATAAATAATAATAAAAAATATATAAATTATAAAACATGTAAGAAAAAACCCACACACAAAATATAGTAACATTTCCAGCACATCCATGATGAGTGTCACCTATTCAGGGCCGCACTCTGATTAAAATCTAAGGGGGTGGGGCAAATAAATAGAGGATATTATATGAGTGTCCATGACAGACGATGTTTACGACAGGAGTGCCTAAATTATCATATTTCCCGAGCG
>JAULBS010093565.1:0-32386 GCA_032355785.1 Symmetromphalus regularis | reverse complement strand
ATCTATTAAAGTTATATGGTTGTTGATTCTATTTATTTCATTATTAAATCTTAATTAAAAATAATTGTCTGGTGATTTTGAAAAACGCAACAAGTATTATAATTCTGTGCACAAAACGGGTGGACCACTGAAAATGGAGATATATGATAGGGCTAAGAGGTTTCCGCACCAAATAATCTAAACCAAAAAATAAACAAAAATAAAATAAAATTATTATTAAAGAAAGATTAATAGTTAATTTTTTTTTAATTATTTTTTTTTTTCAATTTGTCCTGAAAAAATTGTCATATGAAAACTGAAATATGACCAAATAAATAAATAATAATAATTATTTTTATCAAACTTCTCAAATTTCTGATGGGAAGGGAGAAGTGACTCCCACTTTTTCTATCCTAGATTAGTGCCTGGACATTAAACAAAATGGCATCGTTTAAAAAAAAAAAAAAAAACTTAGCCTCCTAGTACTTGTAGTTCTGTTGATAACTCATATTCAAACCCTTCGACTTTTGAGAAAAAGCTTGTTAGAACATAATGTTCCAGTACCTTATAATAAAAAAGTTATATACAATTACTTTCGTGGCAAAAAAAATTGCAATTGAGCTTTCATTGTAAATTTTCGCAAGGAATTATATTCGTGATCACGTCCCCCAATAATAAAAACGGAACATTTACCGAACTCTTTTCAGTTACTGTTTCATTTATACACTTTGACATTAGCAGCATACATATATATATTTCCGATAAGACCTGTTATCGATTGAACACATGCATGATGTAACTTTTTAGACAAATAGTATTTACTGATTGTACCCTCAAGTTTCCGATCAGATTAACTGAGAATATTCGTAATTATTGATGAATAGTCACATATAATCTTTGTAAAAACAAAGAAAACTGAAATCCGCATTTGTATGAAATGTCAATAACTTGTTGAATGTATTACGAATTTACGGTAAGGTGTTCATAGCTAAAATCGGAAATAAGTTCACGGCACTATTAGCATGTTTGTGATTTTTTAGGTATATTTTATTCGCAATTCTATTATTTATTTGTTTGCGTATACAGAGTACTTTGCTGAAATGGGTAAGTGACAATTTGGTACAAACAAATGCGTCCATGTGGTTGGAACATGAAGATAATTCGAAAGTTGAAGTATCTGTGATTAGATGTGCAAAAAAAAAAAACTTTATTCTTTAAAACTAATATTTATTTATTTCAATATTAAACTTAAATTTAATTTGCTGACAGGTAAGTTTTCGTTTTTGACCGGCACAAATTGATTAACGTAGGACATTTTGACAGGCATGTCTCCAAAAATTATTTCCAGGCTTGATATATATATATATATTGTCAGTCTGTTGGACGCTGATGATCGGCGCACCACCTAGTTTATTATCTCCCCGGTTCGTAGCTAAGACACCCATTCCTTTGGATTCTCCAGTATTCCTGCCAAATGTTTTACCATATTTATTCAGCTATAAGGCAAATTTTTTTCCCTCCAGAAAAAACCTGACCTGCCGTATACATGATCTACCATTAAAGTCAAAACATTGTTTTTGGCAATTTTTGGTTATAATAGTTTGTCACACATGCTCCAAAAACACTCTCCGTCTTATAGGCAACGTTGCTGTATAGCCGAATAAATAAGGTAAATGTTGTTGACATTGACAATGATGTTCCACACTTGGATGATGGTGGGAAGAATAACACTTGTTGCTAGACTTGTATTTTTACATTTATATAATTTTATATTTATATTATTGGTAGTGTACACTTATTTTGAGATTCAAATCAGGTTTTATTTCATACATATTCATTTGAACTCAAATATCCCAGGGCTAGCTCTGTCACTCGCCAAAGACAAAATTTTAAAACATTTGAGGAGTTTTAATGTAATCTGGCAAAAAAATTTTTTTTAATTATACCCATTTAAGTGCAGAAAAATTATGACTTTTCAATTTTCAGAAATAGTGTTCATGGCATTTTCCATGGCAATTTTAGCATAAAGTTTACTTTATTTTTTATAATAAGAAAAAATACACCTTCAAAAATTTGTTTAGTCCACGGCAAATTTTTTTCCAAGGAGAATGAAAAACTGGCAATTTCCACAACATTGCTGACTCCTACGTGCAATTTGAGGGGTTGGAATATGATGAAAAATGGTGCCTTATGCAAAATATTTTTCATCTCTCTAACAGAATTTCAAAAAATGAACAGATTTAAAAACAGGAATGAATGGATTTAAAAACAAAAACATGTTAATACTTAACAGTACATTTTCTATACATTGATCTTACACTGGAAAATATTAAAGTTACTGGGTGCTTTTAATATATAAAGAAAATGGGTCAACTAATTGCAAGTATAATGTTTAACTTTGTGTAGTACTACATGTAGTTATCATACTCCTATCTTATTTACATGTATTTACCATTATCCTACTCATATCTTCTAAGTTCTATACATGTATTTACCATTATCAGATAAAATCAACTTACTTAGTCTATAAACATACTTCAGTAATTAAACCTGTTCAGTATGACCGTGTACTTTTAGAAGGACACAAATTATCTATTAACAGTGATTCTGTAATCTTTGAAAGATAAAACTATCTTGAACTAAGTTTCTTTTAAAAACACCATCAAGTAATATTAACTAAACCAAACTTCTTACTTAGTATTTTAAAAATAAATCTTATATGTGACCACGTAGACATGTCTGTGTTTTATCTATATGGGTGGTCAACATGAAATGGAATGTGAAAACAAAACACGATTTCGTATGTCCGACAAAGGTCATTACCCACCAACGTGTCTTCCTGTTAAAGTGGCTATATCATCGATTAAGACTAACATATTTACTACACGTACTAGAGGCACCTGAAATTGTGTGAGACAAAACAAAAATGGGCAAAAAATCTTTGGAAATGAATCTTGATGATTACAGAACGAAAAGCAACGGATTAAATGGGATTAGTATGATAAGCATGGGAAAATTGGAAGATTCACCGGCTGAGAAAACCAGTAAGTACACGGTACATGAATATACGTACGATAGCACTTATCAACATTTACACTGCACTGTTGTAAGGCATTTAAACCAGCTGTTGCTATAGGAACACAGTCTGTTGCTAGACAATCTAGGCATTTCCTATATCAGTATATGTAGATATATATGGATAGATCAAAATGATGGCCTATTTTGATGAATATTTAAAAACTGAGCAACACTCAAGCCTTTACAGCCAGTTAAAGTGCATGTGTATATGTAGTTATTGGGTTATTTTATACAAAATTAAAAAAAAAAATTTAAAGATACTGTTTCTTGGACAATATACAAGTAGAATGCTTAACATTAAAAATCAAGATTTTTTTTCTTGTTGTGGGGTGATTACCTGTTACCCTTGACCTATAAAGACAAATGACCTGATGTCAATATGTTATAATGATAACACACAAATATGTAGTCTTCTACAAAGAAAGTGAAAACTGCTTTGGAGTTAAATTTTTTTTACATTTTAGTTAAATTAATCACATTTATTATATACATAAAAATTTATCATGGGCAATATTTATTATGTTAAATTTTGAAATTAATAAATTAAACTTTTAATGACAACTATATATACATGTATGAATACATAATTTAAAAAAACATTCTTAATTAGGAATTTTTTTGGGGGGTGGGTCAGGTGTTGTTTGAAAATTTAATTAAAAAAATTAATTTTATGGATGTCAAAATAAATATGATACTGATAATATGACAAAAATAGGCAGCTGGATTTAATGGTAACGATCGTTACCATGTGATCAAATTAACGGAACCGAAATTTCGTTTTCAATGATTTTCGCAATACTGAGCACTGCGTTATTTTGGACTAAAGGAAAAAAAATTCCAACGGGTTCCCATGATCCAAAAGAATGGAACCAAAAAAGGTTTTCTTATGGCCTGCAAAAACACCATCATTACACATACGTTCATGTACTTAACACCAACTCTGTTCAGTTCCCAAATAAACAGTACAGTTTGGAGGTTTCTTAATTTAAGAAAAGAAAAATATGCTATGTCCATAGCCTGCACAGGAATGCACGTGGATGGAACATACATATAGTCTGTCCCATCTATGATCGCTGCGTCATTGATCTGAGACCGACCCGAAGTTTGGGGTCCGTGAAATTCTTACTAACTGTCCTCAATAGTTTAATGTTAATAATTAAAATTAAAATATATATATGAAAAGAAAAAAAGTTATGCTATAAATAGGCTTAGCCAAATTTTAAAGCCATAATCAGATTTGATTAGTTATATTTTGTAAAAATTAGTCAATTGCTAATTTGGCTACCGACAGCACGAGCCCTGAGTGCCATATTACCAATTAAAACAAACAAAAACACACACATAATTTTTTTTTTAAATTCAACTGAATACATTTACAGTTTATTTATCAAAAGCAATCTCATGGACCCATTTGCAGTTTGGGCTATTTTCGGTTTCAACCAGTTGTCAACAACTGGTTCATCAAAGGCTGTGGTATGTGCTGTTCTGTTTGTGGGACATTGCACATAAAAGACCCCTTGCTGCATATCAGAAAGAGTAGCCTATGTGGCAGCAGGAGGTTTCCACTTAGAAATAAATATGTCACAATGACCATATATATGATTGACGTCCAATAGTCAATGATAAGATAAAATCAATGTACTCTAGTGACGTCTTTAAATAAAACAAACTTTATTTTGTCAAAAGAGAGAACAAATAATGCCATTTATCTGAAATGTATGTATTATGTACAATTACAAGCAGTTTTCAATGGAATAGACTGTACTATGAAGTTTTATATGGATGACAATATATAATTAGTGCTTAAATATATGTATGAAGAGTCAGTATTAAAAGATAACAGATTTTAAAGACTTTACATTTGTCCCCTTGTGTTCTGAAAATTATCAGAATGACAAAAGAAAATAACTGCAGTGCCACTTAAACTGTTAAGTTTGACGAATGCTGTTTATAAGAAGTGCTAAATTATCAGAATGACAAAAGTAAATAACTGCAGTGCCACTTAAACTGTTAAGTTTGACGCCTGCTGTGAATTCTGAATTAAAAGGATTATTTGTTTATAAGAAGTGCTAATTTAAAGTCAAATGACTAAATTTACAATAATTGGTATAAAATAAAAGTTATGTTGTTAACTTTTTTGTCCAAACATCACTAAATATACCATAAAGTATGAATTCTTAGACAATGTAATCTGGATGCCATAATAAATGCTAAATTAGTGCCTGACTAATTTTTATTTTAATAATTTTGTGATGACATGACAAAAATGTACGTTTTGCCATGGTATTTTTTTTGTGGTACTTTTGAAAATAAAGGAAAAATGTTTTCTACATTTTTAATGCAATTAACCATACACTACTATTTATCAATTGTAACACTGCTACAGATGCTTATGTTACCATTCATTAATGTCACATGCACAAATTGGCAATGGTATTAAAGATTGTTAGAGATACTTAATAGACACATATCCACAAATTATTCTATCAAGACTCAGTTCCCATCACCTGTTTCACTGAACCAAAAAAATCGTAGCCAACAGGATCCAATGAGCCCTGGGCATGGAACCTAAAATGTGTTTCCTATAAAATATGAAATCCTATAGGTTGGTTTATTAAAGGACCAAAAAATATTCAATATTCATGATGTCTCTGTAGAAAAGATATGAAGCAGGGCTCACACTGTCGGTAGCCAAATTAGCCATTGGCTAATTTTTACAAAATATGGCTAATAAAATCTGATTATGGCTAAAAATTTGGCTGTCTATTTTTAGTGACATTTTTTTCTTCTATATTTTTATAATTCGGGGATCTCACGGACCCATGACCTCGGGTCAATAAAGCAGCAATCTTGGCCTGAACTCCCTTACCTCATCAAGTAAGCGCCTTCATGTCTGGTAAGTGCCTTAGCTCAAGTACTGTGTTTGCAAAGTGCAAGGTATGACACAGACTCCAAACAAAATAAAGTTGTAAAATTTGATTGTCTCCAGCACACACAGTCACACTTTCGATTGGTAAGATGATCTCCCCAATAAGCTACTTCAGATGGCGAGAGTCCAGTTAATCTCAATTTAATTGTATAAGCTATTAAACGGGATCATCTAATAATCCGACTGAGACATGCTTGCGCTAAACAGATTTATATGCATCAAAATAATTTTGGAGACATGCCTGTCAAAATGTCCTATGTAAATCAATTTGTGCCGGTCAAAAACGAAAACGTACCTGTCACTAAATTAAATTGAAATTTAATATTGAAATAAATAAATATTTGTTTTAAAGATTAAAGTGGTTTATGGTGGGTTTTTTTTATTGTAGTCCTCATCGCAGATACTTCAACTTTCGAATTATCTTCATCTTTCAACCACACGGACGCATCTGTATACGCAAATAAATAATTTAAAAATTGCGAATAAAACATACTGCGAAAATCGCAAACATACTAATAGTGCCACGAATTCAATTACGAGCAAACTTATTTCCGGTTTGGCTATGAACACCGTATACCACAGTACCGTAAATTTGTATTACATTCAACAAATTATTGACATTTCGTACAAACGCGGATTTAAGTTTTCTTTGTTTTTACAAAGATTATATGTGATTATTCATCAATAATTATGAATATTCTTGGTTAATCTGAACAGAAACTTGAGGGTACAATCAATAAATACTATTTGTCTAAAAAGTTGCATCATGCATGTGTTCAATCGATAACAGGTCTTATCGGAAATATATATAACACAAGGATAGTATGCTGATAATGTCAAAGTGTATAAATGAAACCGTAACTGAAAAGAGTTTGGTAAATGTTCCTTTTTCATTCGTTTTATTATTGTGGGACATGGTCACAAAAATAATTCCTCGCGAAAAAGTACAATGAAAGCTCGATTTATTAACAGACCCGATTAAGGTACTGGAACATTATGTTCTAACAAGCTTTTTCTCAAAAGTCGGAGGGTTTATATATGAGGTATCAACAGAACTACAAGTACTGGGAGGCTACGTTTTTTTGTTTTGAAAAACGATGCAATTTTGTTCAACGTCTTGCCTTTATGACCAATCAGTAATAGGTTGGGTTTATTTTTATTAGTAGTATTATCAGTAGCAAGGGCAAAAAATTGCTTCCTCAAAGTGGGGGGCACGGAACATCCCTCTGTCAAAAAGATAGGGGCACCGAACACCCCCATCAAAAAAGTGGGAAGGATGTGTCCCACATCCTTCTCCCCAGGAAATACACTATTATAGACCCTTGTGTACTTCGGTATTGCGATAAGACGACATGGTTAAGTGTTACATTGATACAATAAAGAGAAATACTGGGGTTGGGAGCAGGGTAGGGGGAAATTCAAAATGCCAATCGGTCCAACCTATGACTTCGAAAAATATTTGCTCACCCCCCGACCAAAAATAATCTGTTTTGTCTGTGTAATGTTATCATATAATAATAATTGGAAAATTGTACTATATCATGATGTTCATGTTGTTTGTATTGCTTTTTGGATGATTTAAAGTATTCTTTACTGAAAAGATTTTTTTTTTTTAATGAACATTTAACAGCAAAAAAATAAAAAACGAGTTACAAATTAGATTTTAATGCATATAAACAGCTTATATCAAGTAATAATAAATGTCGATATTTACTTGCATTTATTCACGTTTTAGCAAAGAAAACTTTTACTTAAAACACCCATCGCTTCTCACAAACTTTAGAATAACATGCACGCTTATTGAATGATCTTGAATTTCACATTCTGATAACCAGTCTAACTTTTTCTGCTTACCATAACAAAAAGAAAAATAATTGTTATATTTCTGCATTAGATTTTAAAAGACTTGCCCAAAGGACTAGCAAAAGTGTAAAAACATGTACATGTATTACTTCTGTAAGCAGAAACAGCAGGCTCAGTCACTATTAAAGTTGTAATAAAGTGAAATAAAACATTGTTCAACAGTTACAGTATTGTTGCAAAGAACAAAGAGCCAGGTCAAAGAGCCAACCCAGACTTGTCGATTTCATCACGTGCAGGACCAACCTGCACTCACTTCACACGGTAAAAGAGGGGCATTGAATGCTGTCAAAACAGTTTGGTGTTCTTTTGATTATTACTAATGGCTAACAACAATGAAAATACAGAAAACAATTAGGGTAGTTGGTATAAACACCGATAACACATCGCAGCCCGTTCTTGTTTTGATAAACAATTAATTAGTATATATAGTAGTGAGGTGATTTCAACAACAATAGCTGTGGTCTCAGTTTTAGGGAATTTTATTACCAGCTGATTGCTGCCAAAATATGTGTTTTTTGTAAAGTACTATAACAAAAGGCAGCCACTCGCATTAATTTCATGTCGCATTTTAGTCCAACCACCGTCAGTTGCATTAATTTAGGGACGCATTAATTTCATGATTTACAGTATGCATGTTTTAGTTTAATATAATAACAAGGCCTTTTTAACATTTTTCAAGATACAATACAAACACTTTGCTAACAGTGAAAAAACAGCTTACCTCGAGCTGTTCATGAACAAATCCTTTGCAAAAAAGAAAAAAAGTTTTGTGTTCAGTTTACAGTAACACAAAAAAACCCACAAACCTGTTCATTTATACTTGTAGAGCGGAACAGGTTAGAGAACACTGTATGCTAACTTTGCATATCAATCTGTCTTATGCTATGGTCTCACTGAGCGTATGTGGCTGTATGATGATCTGCGATGGTATCATCGTGGACCATCTTAAGGGTAATCCTGCGTTAAAGTATGAGGCATCTTACACTGGAAAATTTGTAGACCATCACATCATCATCATATGATAACACACGACCATCGTGTGTTGTTTTAGGACCATCGTGCGAAGATCGTGTGACATTGCAAACTGTTTGCAACTGTGCACAGGTAAATAACAGACACGCACGATGTTCTGTGACAATGCACAATGTCCCGTGACAACGCACGACCATCCTGTGATGATGTACAATCACTGTGTGTCCTCCTGCATCGTATGGTTCAGAACAATGACGCATCAAAAATACAGATTAGAAAGGGAAATAATCGCGTTAATCTGAATGTGTAGCCACAACGAAGTGATTTGCATAGTTGAGCAGATGCATGCGTAGATGCGTAATGATGATGTCAAATGCGTAGTTTTCTACGCCCTATCTGTAGGGTAAACAAGTCTGTAAATATTTTATAACAGGCTACGAACAAACAAGGCAAACCTTTTGCTGTATTTTTTTCTGCAGTTCTTGAATATGAGCCTGCTGCTGGGCATTCAGGGCAGCCAGTCTCTCCTCCCGATCTCTAGAAACCAAAAAACACAATTCAAAACACTTACAGAAAATACTCTGAATAATAAAAACACAAAAAGGTATACACTACAGGACTTTGAACTAGCTACAGTCAATCACACACATTAAATGGTTCACTGTGTTGGTTATCAGACTATCCACAAAAATTAAAACTCAATTAATGGATACTTTAATCAAATTCAATAACAGTGCCACATCAGTTGTATTGCTCCATAAAGAACTTTTACAATTGCTTTTATGTTCTGACATGTCCTCCGATTGCAATGCCTCCTATGGCTACAATTGTCATAATCCTTAAACAACAAATTCACTCCTCATGTTTAGTAAGCATAAAAAGTGGATTTTTGTATTTGGGGAGGGAGGGGACATGGATTTTTACTGATATTTAAATGATCAGTTTAAATTTGTGTTGTGGGCTTAACTTCGTCCAAGCACATGCCGAATACAAATAGGAAAATGCTGATGATTGTGAATGACATTTTACTTCTCTTTTGCCTTCAAAGTCTCCATCCTTTCCTTCTCTTTTTCTTGTTGTTGATGTTCTATCCGAGCATACCGCTGTTTTCTTCTCTCCTGCATCTCCTCTAGACGTGCCTTGCGTTCCGCTTCCAGTGTGCGTCTACGTTCCTCCACTGCAGCATCCTTGGCTTGTTTCTCCTCCATCTTCTTCTGTCTTTCCTCCTAATAGCAAATAATAGGTTACTTTTTAAGTATGTTAACAACTAAAAACGTTCTCCTACAAAATGTTTTTAATATATGCACCAACAAATCTCAAGTACATTTGTTTGCAACTTGTATTAACAAAAGTAAAAAACAGCAAGTTAATATAAAATAAAAACATTTTAAACAAAGGTACAGGTTTAAATTGCTTTCATGTGCAATTTCTGGTAGTAACAAATCTGTACTGTATTTTTATGACTGCAAACTGGATTCGTGTTAACACATTCTGTAAAGGTATAATCACGTAACTTCACTATAAATAATTTGAAAATATATACCATATAACTCCTTAATATTTATTATAATATTAAATATTTGAAGACAGCCCTATGATTTCCATGAAATCAGTTGAGAAAGAATGTCAGTTTTATATGACATCATTATGAAGATAACCATGGTTTCGTGTGTATTTATACAATGTCTGCCCAAGACAGAATTTTACATAATCAGTAAAAAGCTAGATAATTCAGGCAGGTAGGCAAGAGAATTATAGGATATCAAACCAGTTTCCATTTTGTATCATGTTTATGTCCCGAGTGAAATAATTTTCAGTTGTCATGAGCTTTAATGAGTGCCAATGAAAATTATTTCATGAGGGACACAAACATGATGCGAAATGGAAGCGAGTTTAATATCCTATTTATTACCCATTATCAATTTTAAATTAAATTTGAAGAAACAAAACCAACCGAACAACAAAAATGAAACCAATCGTTTTCCTTTTTTGGAAACAAACTATGCGAAATATGATGTCAAAAGTGTTACATACCAGTATGATGTAGTACTAGGACGTAACACTTTGATATGTACCAAGATATGTTGAGCCATATGGGTAATAATAGCGTGTTCTTTTAATTACTTTGTTTTTAATAACTTCTCAAGAACAATGATATGAATTGTCTATTAATTAATTCAGATCATTTATTCCTATTATAGATGATAATTGTTAGCAAGGACTGTAACTGTGTGAGGGGCTACTGCATCATACCTGGAGATCGAGAAGTCTGGCTTCAGACTCCTTCTGCTTGCTCAGGATTTCATGTCTTTTGTTCTGGGCCTCAAGAGTGTTGATAAATGCAATTTCATTTGCCTACAAATACAAGTAAAATCGAGTAAGGACAATGAACAAATGGGAGGGATGGTAGGCACTGCATGATAATAGAAAATCATGAAATTACTTTCTTTTTTTAAGTAGTGTCCGACTGAGTTTTTATTCCACCTAGTCATCTCCAGACCCTAATGGCAAACATTTTAAAATACTGTTACAGTAACAATTCCCACCTGCAATAAGTGCTCAGTTGTTTTTAGCTGACACTTTCCCTTACTATCTTGGCTGGGTGCTTAAGGCAGGTTTGACTTTATAGTATATAAGAAAACCAAAATATTTCATTCTAACCTTTGCTTCTTCTTCATGAGCTTTTTTAGCCTTTATTTTCAACTGACTTCGACGTTTCTCCTCAGCCCGCTTCAGTTTGCGTTCAATTGTAACCCATCGTTGACGCATTAATTCTTCTTTCCACAGCTGAACTTCCTCAACCTGTCAACAAATAAAATGAAACTAATCTCAAATCTAATTTAATTTTCCACAATCAGTGGAGAACAAGGAACGGGATGTAGCTCAAGCGGTAGCCTGTCCACATGTGAAGTAGTCAGTAATCGGATCAATCCTTCTCAGTACATCCAGTTGCAGTTTGGTTTATTTTCTGTTCTAACCTGTGGTCCACAAATGGTTCATCAAAGGCCGTGATATGTGATGTCCTGTCTGTGGGAAAGTGCATATAAAAACACCTTGCTGCTTATCAGAAAGAGTAGCCTATGTGGGGGCAGCAGGTTTCTTCTTAAGAAATATGACAGAATGACCATATGTTTGCTGTGCAATAGCCGATGTTAAGATAAAAATCAATGTGCTCTAGAGGTGTCGTTAAATAAAACAAACTTTACTTTACTTTACTGTGGAGAACAAAGAACAGGACAAATTACATAAACAGTGAAACCAAAACAAGGTGTTTCAAAAGTGGTGGAATATATATTTATAAAGTATAATTTTTAAAGAAATTATATCTACTCTATAGTTATGTTATAAATAAAATGTCATATTAAAAAACAAACATTGTCCAAAAATATATATAAATAGATGGTAAAAAGATTACATACTGTGTATTTCACATCTAACAACTAATGGTGGGGTTGAAATTGCTGCCGAGATCCAGAATTAGTATTCAAGGTGGGGGGAGTCACTCATCCTGATAGGTGGAGGTGATGGGGCATACCCCCCTGAAGCCATATGTTAATATCGCATCTGTATACTGTACAGAACTCCTTGGCGAGAAGAATCAAGAAACGAAAACAGCTCCTCGAACTTCGGCACAAAGCATTGTTGGGATTTCTTTTTGCCTTTCGTGTGACATGTGCTTGTCAACACCATTTTGGTTGCAAGAAGACTGCGCTTTGAGTCTGTAGGAAACATTACATACGAATCGGAAACCATTGATTGGAAACCATGGATCAGAAACATGACAGAAATTTGGGAAAACAATGTAAATAATTTTATTTTCGTACTGGTGATTCAAAATTGTAAATATTATGAAAAAATCGTAAGCTTTGGCAGCTATGTCAATGTGTTGTAGGGTCTAGGGTGGTCTTGGGATCAGGACACACCAAGGACAAAACAGGAAATGGAAAACCTCTTTAAGGGTACTAACAGCAAATGTTGTGGTGTTTTCAAGAATTAAATGCCAATGATTAAATAATGTGCTGAGGAGTTGTTAAAAAAAAACCTGTAATTTTATGGGAAGTTCTTTGTACCTTTTTGGAGAGTTCCTTCAGACGATCTGCTTTGTCTTGCAAAAACTTTTCTCTCAATTCCTGGGCTTTTGCCTGTTTCTCTTCGTGTCGTCGACGTGATTCTGTAGGTGACCTAAATTATATTCATTTGAAACTTTTCAACTAAATCCATGCTGAAGTCATTACCAAAATGAAAGAGATTATCTAAAATCTAATCACTGGGCTAATTTCATATCTTGGTTATACTTGGGTTAAGGATTATACCCAAGATAAACCATGTATCATCTCTAATGTGAATTTCATTTTCTGATGTTATTTGTAAATAAATAAAGTCACAGACAATACATTACTATTTGAATACCATATCAATGATAATTTTTTATCAGATATTTATTAATTCAAATTCAACTGTTACAGTTTTTCTACCTGGTCTAAATCCCATTTCATTGAATATTCAGTATTGTAATTAGGCCGTGTAATGCTGAGTTATGTTTCGTTGTCATATGAAGTGGGAGTTATCTCACCTCTTTCTTGAAGGAGATGACAGTTTCTCATGCATGTGAAATCCATGACCAGGTGTTCGAGCCTCTGCCTCCTCCACTTGTTCTCCCCAAGATATTTTGGATTTGTCTTTCTCTGCAAAATTATCCATAACACCATCACAGCAAAAAACCCACATTTTAATGTAGTAATTTTTAAGTAATAAGCACTATGAACATAGAGAAAGAAATACTTTAAATATTGGAAAATAATAAATCAATACTATGAATAACACTAACCATATATTTGCGAACTAATATTCAAATAATTCTAAGTTAAAAAGCAGGAAAATGTAAAAAAAAATCTGGTCTAAATACCATAACATTTGTGTTTCTTTGCCCACCAATTTGTTTCTTTTATTCTGTTGATGATTTTGGTTTTAACTAACAAAATGTGGAGCATTTTTCATGTACTGTTATTTTTAAGGTGGTTTGAAATAATTTTTAATTTTAAAAGTAATGATAGGCAAATAAAATACTACATACCATCAAACTGGTCTAACTAAGACATTTATGTTTCTATTAAAAGGAATGACAGGTAAATAAAATATCACATACCATCATACTGTGCCACCAGAGAATCCCAGTCAAGAGTTTGATTATCTGATGTTTCTAATGAACTGGTTGTGTTCTGCAAATAAATACAACACAATTTTACATAGTACACAGTATTGGTAATATAATTATCAAAATGTTTTAATAATAAATAAAAAGGTTGCAACAAAAATAAATAATAATTCTTACATGTTGGTTCCACTGTCATTGTGAATGTAAACCAAACTAAATAATTATCAGTTATTTTAGATCAATCAGAAATGTTTTGCATTCATGTGTGATCTTCAAAACTGAAACGAAAGGTCCCACTATAGAAACAAAATAATTTGCTATATAAGAGGCATCAACACTATTCCAGGTTCTTGCTGCCCTTTCATTCATTAGATATGAGCCAAGGAAACCTACCTGTTATAAATAAATTGTATGCATCAACAGACGCTTGTAAACAGCACCTTAATATGTCAGTTGTGATATGTTCCATGAATACGTTATTCTGGACGAAAAAGCAATAATTAGCTCTATTAAAACATTCTTAAAATAGAAGTTCTACATGATTTTATATCCTGAACATAAACTGTCAAAGAACATTAATAGGAGAATTCAATAAGCAAATGATAACAGTATACAGTATACAAAATGATACTACATACCGCCATTTCACCATCATCCACGGCAGCATCTATGTCTATCTCCAAGCTTTGTTCCATAGCCATCTCCTTGAGATATGACTCCTCCACTTTAATAGCTGACTGAATAGCTCTCTCCTGTTCTTTCTCTAGTTGACTTGACAAATTATCTTCCTCATCTAACACCGACACCAGTTCCTGCCAGTTTTAAAACATTCAAGTTACATTGTCAAAATTAATACTTGTACTAGTTTCAATGCATAATAGTGCATTTGAATATATAGGAGAGCAGGTTGAAAACCTATTGTACAAACTCACGCCAGTTTTTAGTTAATTTGCCCCAATCTATTTGGTCAACACCCACCAAAAGCTTGCCAACTGACTGCAGTCACTGGTCAACTCACCCCATATAAAATTATTTGTTTGATTTAAATGTTTTTGTATATTACTCAAGCTTTTCTAACATAATACCATAAACATTATCCTTCAACACCTGACTCTCCAGTTTCGCCAGTGAATGTAACATTTCTTTTTGTGGAGTCAATGCTAAAACAGGTATGCCATTTTTACTGCTCAGTTTAGATTTAAAAAAGGTGATGGAACTTGTAATTTCCCAGTCACATTATACAATGAAGACTGACTGTCTCTTTGTTAACTGATGGTCGAATCTGCTCATTGTGTTCAAAGCAATAGCAAAGGAAAGGATTGTTTGTTTAACGACACCCTAGCACAATGTTTATTCAGAGGCTATTAGGTGTCTGACATATGTCTTAGGCCTCGTGCAGTCGGTAGCCAAATTAGCAAATGGCTAATTTTTACAAAATATGTCTAATCAAATCTGATTATGGCTAAATATTTGGCTAAGCTTATTTTTAGCGTAACTTTTGTCTTTTTTATATACTGTAAATCATGAAATTAATGTGTCATGAAATTATTGCATCCACGCAGAAGAGCACAAAAATGTGTATTCTTACTAATGCCTCTGCCAATTTTATTTTTTTAATTCAATGTCCACATCAAGTAAAAACTACCTTTGCTGTAATAATATTATTTTAGTTTCATCTTTCATGTCGAAAGCAGTCTATACTATAAATAGCATAAACAGACTATGGTACAGTATTTTTCATAGCAGCAATGTTGGAAGCACTGATTTTCTGTGATAACGGAAACGCGGACTGAATCGCAGTAAAAACTTTCCAAAACAGAATTCCCGACTTTCTCTGAAAATATTATTACTCGTATCCAAATAGTGCAGTTTATTAATTAAAAGGATTTTCCAGCACTTTCAAAACAAACAAAAATGGCCAATAATTGACTACACTGATATATGTACGTGTTACGTCAAATTAGTTTGGAGCACAGACGATTATTACCAGTTACTTCCGTTTTTTTAATGGAGAAAACTGGACGTTTCTTAATTTATTTTATTTATTTGCTCAAATTCTCCGACAGTTACACAAGTTAAAGATTTATTACATAGTTTGGGTCGATTTATTTATAATATGCATTATAATTTAAAATGACATTTTAAATTTTACTTTAAAAAATTCTGCATACCTATTACCTTTGATGAGAAAATAAAATGTGTCAATTAATTATTGCATCAAAGCGTTCATAGCATTTTTCGCGTTAATTAGTTGATCGTATTAATTTCATGATTTAGAGTATATATATATTTTTTTTTTATTAACATTAAACTATTGAGAACAGTTAGTTCTGCCAACCAAGATTGTTTAACAATGTTCTTTTCTTTCTTTGATTTGTAATAATTTTGTTAGTTCGTAGATTATAACTGTATTTGTAATTATATTTGTAATTTGAGAATTAATTAATACTGACAAATATCCAACCAATCCAATAGAGGCTTAAATGACTGACATGCTATGATCTCGATATACCCCACCCACCCAGATAGCACTAAAGTCTTCACAACTCTCAACTATCCACAAAGTTCAAAGCCCATGGAGCTCGTGCAGATTTCTGAAGGGGGATCCAAATGTGATAGGTGAATAGGACTGTGGAAAAATGGTTAATTTTAATGTCCACTAAGAAAGTATATATATATATATATTTTAAATATTCCAGAAATTTGGGGGGTCCGGACCACTGGACCTCCCTCTGATAACAAATTTGAGCCCAAGTTATGTTTGGCAAAAATATTTTGAATTTGGCTAATAAAAATTCTTTTTGGCTAATTTATTGGCTACAGATATTTTTATCCCAGGGTGAGCCTGGAGTATCCTATGACTCGTGGTCTTTTAGAGAAAACTTTCTACTGCCACATAGGATACTCTTTCTGATTAGCAATAATGGATCTTTTATGTGTTTTCCCACAGACAGGATAGCACATACCACAGCCTTTGATAAACCACTTGTCAGTGTAAGTGGCCATTGAGCCTTTGCGGAGCACTCACTCTGGGTTGGAGCCGGTATCAAGATTAAAAATCCTATGCCTTGACTGAGATTTGAACCCAGTACCTACGAGCCATGAGACAAAAAGCTTAATTACTGAGCTAGCAAGACCAGTTAAAAGCAATAACAATGACCAGAAACAGTAAGAGACCACAAATGTCTATCTCTTAAATTGGTTTTGACATTCACACTTATCTAAACATTGACAAATGTAGTGCCATGGCAAAAATTACTTTTTTGACTGAAAAGCAGTCTGAATACAGGTTTTACCCCATCCCCAAATGTTTTAAATTGTCTGAATTGTGAAGAACATCAACTTTTATTTAAGGTTCCTACAAGATTGAATCTTCTGTAAGTTAAGAAAATTACCTTCTCAAACTGCTCAGTCAGTGCACTTTCTGCATGGCCTTCATCTGAACTGAAAGATTTTTCTACAGACTTGTCTGTCTTGTTCTGTTCCATCACTTTATCTCTGTTCTGCTTACTGCTCGAATCACCAGAATCTGTATGATCCTCTGCACTTTTACTGGTATTCCCTGAAATATTTTCTTTCTCACTGTCTTTACTTTCAGTGCATTCACGAGGACTAGGCATATTGAGATATCTCTCTGAGGCTGATTTTGATGAGGTGGGTAACATAGTGGACATGTTGTCATCTGGTACAGTAGAGTCCGGAACAGATTTCGATCTCTGTAAGTTCTTTTTCTGGCTGTCACTGGATTTTGACAGGTTTTCCAGTGATTTCTGTGAGGGAGAGTTGTGACATCGCATGCGTCCACCACGGTGCACTGTCTCCCAGCCATCACTGTCTTCACCTGAAACATCAAGTTAAAGCATTAGAAATGAATGTTTGGATCGATCCTTCTCAGTGGACCCATTTGCAGTTTAGGCTATTTTCCATTCCAACCAGTGGTCCACAACTGGTTAATCAAAGGCTGTGGTATGTGCTGCTCGTCTCTGTAGGAAAGTGCATATAAAAGACCCCTTGCTGCTTATCAGAAATAGTAGCTTATGTGGCAGCAGCTGGTTTACTCTAAAGAAATATGTCAAAATGACCATATGTTTAATGTCCAATAGCTGATCATATGATAAAAATCAATGTGCTCTACAGGCGTCATTAAATAAAACAAACTTTATTTACTTTTTTATTTTTTTATCTACAGCTTCACGAGAAGTCCGAGGCTCTAGCCCACCACAAGCTGGCTGCCCAAGTCCTGGCAAATAAACTACATGAAGCGGAGTGTAAACTGGCCTCACATGGTGAAGAGGTCTTTACGTCATGAGACATCATCATTAGCTTCTCATCTTAACAGTTGGCCTTGGAAAACTGCACAAACCACCATTTTGTTTTGTTCATTGCTTACACAATCTTGTTTTTCATAACCCATTTTTCAGATTAATATCGTTATTTATTAAATTGTCTCTGTTTATATATTTTTAGTGAGTGAAAGATGTTTTTTTTAATGTTTACATTTTTACAGTATATTTTCAGGCCATAAGATTTCATAGTAATGATCGTTATTGGTAGCGTGTTGGTACCTTGTCGTCAAAATCATGAAACTGAAATTTCATTTCCTATTATTTTCGTATCATTGCTTGATTATTTTGGATTACCCAAAAACAGTTTCTGATGGGTTTTTATGATCCAAAAGCACGGAACCGAAAAAGTGTTTCCCACGAAATTTGAAATCCTATGACCTAATATTTATTTAATAATAAGCGTTACAAAATAAGAAATGGGTTATTGAAAAAAGATTTTGTAACCCATGAATGGGTTAACAGCTATAACGTTCGTGTCGTTACTAGTGAATTCAGTTAATTAATTTATGGCATTATAAAGGTTATGTTTACAAATGTACTAGTTGTCTTACAATCACATGTATTTTGCTGATTATTTTATGTTCATTTTTATTTAGCCTTTTAGGTTAATTAGTAAACTAATATAAAATTTTAAGAATTATCATTGATATTGTATTTTGATGATTTGTTTTACTTCAGTTTATTACCCTAGTGGCCACTCATAACCTGGTACATATCTGTTATTTTCACACTCAGGAAATATCAGCATTGGTTTAACAAGTCTTCACTGGGTTAGTATCAGTAAGCTTGCTGGTATTAAATGTTACATTATAATTATAGTAATTATTTTGTAAAAATGCAAATTACGTCACTTATTCTTGGAAAAGTACAATGCAATATCATCTATAATATTATAGATTAGCATTTTGCTAAAATGTCATACACAGGAAAAGTTTAAAAAGTGAAATGATTAAAATTGATTTAGGTAATAAATAGAATATCAAACTTAATAACATTCATTATCAAATTTGTATCCTGAGTAAAATCATCTTAATTTGTCTCTCACTAAAGCTCTCGACAACATTTTTTTATTTCCTTCATGACATAAATTTGGTAAGAAATGTTATCTTACTTAATAGCCTTTATTTATTAAATTTATCATACTAAGATAGTGTTTGCAAAACAGTCTTAAACACAGGCTGGAGACTAACTTTATTACGACTTACAAATTAAACAAAGGCTGGAGACTAACTTTATGATGCCATACATATTGCAAATAGGCAGTGAGACTTGAGTTAAGTCTGAACTTTAATTGTTGCACATTACTGGTATTTGAACTGATGTACATAACCGGTTCATAAGAAAAAATATGTATTTTGATGATAGAATATTTTATGAATGTTGACTATTTTGAATTAGATTTTTATTTACAAATCTGTCCCACTTGTTATGATCTCATGTAGTAAAACATATTAATTTTACAATTTAAATATGAAACCCTGAATACACAGAAACATAGTTTACACTTGTTATAGACATTTATTGTTGGGAGCATAGACAAGATTGTATGTGTTGAACATTTAAATTAGGGTACATTAGACAGGAGAGGATTTTGACTGTAGTATCTGGTAGATTTCTAACATTATAACTCTAGAACCTAGCCCTGTTGACATTTGACTGATAACATAAACTTCATTACTTTTACAATCTACTGTAGATAGATCCTACATATCACAAAGTCCCTTGAGTAGCAACCATATTGTGGGCCAGACATATGAATTGAGTTTGGCCTACAACATGCCTGCCATACATATGAATTGACAGTCCCCAAATAGCTAATATTATTTTTGTGCTGGGTTGTTGTTAAACAAATATTAAGTAAATGAATTGACTGTATAGGTTAGAATTATCTGAAAATATGCTCACATGTTTCAGGAGTAGATGTGTGAATAGGTTAGATGATGCAGTGATAAAATCTGTGTTGTTATTCCTACCATCATGACTTAAAAAGATGGTACATTATTTTGTACGAATAGAGGTAACAGTGTCTGATGTCATATTACTAACATTCAAACATCATCAATATCAGATGTTCAGTTTAGCCACAAAAATATATAAAAATACCTGTTAAACTACTTTTAACATTGCATGATAGGTACTAGTATTATGTTTAATTTTATGTTTCTTTGAAAAAATTGGACTAGCATGTGACTGGAAACTATAACCATTTTCCAAGTTGTTCTAGTCTTATGTTAAATATTAAACACTGAGTGACTGTGATGACATCACCAGTCTTCTTATTTTATGAGCATTCAGTTTTATTCATGACTTAAAAAATGTTTACAAAATGTTTGATCTGAATAGATGTATCATTAAAAGTTCTTCAACTATTTGAAAATGATATATAAAAACATGCTTATGGACATGTGATGTAAAATTATTTTTATTCATTCTATTTGCATTATAACCATTAATACAAATATTTCATTAAACATTGAAAATTAAATGCAACAAAAATTTATTTTCCTTAAATATTTTCAAATTAAAATTTATCTTTTTAGCTAAATATTTACAAACAATATTACATTGTGTTATATTTGTGTCAAACTGCTTAAAAAGAGTATTGATGTGTCTTGCCTTAACTTGTTATAAATCTATGTGTCATTATTTTGTGTCTTGTTCTTTAATGGATATATTATGAAATATGTTATCTGTAACTTAGTGGCTACAAATGTATCACCATCCAAAAAAGAAAGTATGCATGTAATCAATAGCCATTTATTTCATAAACCAGACGAAATTCATGACAGAAATTCTGGAATTAGATAACCACACCATTTAGGAGGAAGAGTGTGTGTGCAGTTATATCACAAATTCTGCATGTGTTTGCTGTCAGTGTATCTTTACTGTGACCATCCAATGAAACAAAAATATTTCAACATGCATACTTTCTTTTTTAGTTGAGTATATTATTATCTCAAATGTAAAATCTATCTATAAAAGGTATAAGTATATTTTTTAAGTAAACATATTCTTATATGACTTTATGATAAAATTTTAAACATGAAATTTAAAGATTAAGCTATTATTTATAAACATACTGTGCCATAATTTATAAAACTATAAACATCTATGCAGAAAATATGTTTACATATCACCATGGTGATTGAGAAATGTCTATTTTGTGTTTACATATTAAAGGCAGATATTAGAAAGAAATTGCTGCTTCAGAATCAAAAGGGTATAAGTTGGGGTAGCAGCTAATGGAGAAAAGGGCCAAAAACTGTTTCTCACCTAGTTTATCTGAAATACAGTAAAGTCCACTTAATCGCATTCCTGATAATAGCATATTCCTGTTATTTGCATAATATTCTGTTGCATAGAACCATTTGTATGCAAATACATGTATATACAAAGAATTTCTTTTAAAGGCATATCCTTTCTTTGTAATGTCTGGTTAATTGCATAAGAAAATGTAGAAAACTTCATTTTTTTTCTTACAAAGTACAAAAAACGTGGTGGATCTTGACATTTTTATCAAATAATCACAAAATATCCACAAAGTAAACTCTGTCACCATATATTATTTTAACATTCAGGTTACATGGTCAATGCATTCCTTACTATATTGACTATTTCTGATTTTTGTGATCACTGTTTGATAGATGTACTTTGATTTTATAGGGCATTTCTGATAAAGGAATAATCCTGTTAATTGCATAAAATATTTGGGCAAAGTATCTTGATTTTAAGATAAATGTGGGGTAGCTTCAGAAACCTTTGTGCACCAGATGCAGCTCACTTAGGGGCATTCAGTGATACCAGTAAGTGCCAAACCCAAACTTACACCCTTTTGGTTCTGAAGCAGCTAAATGTTTCATTATTGTTTATGTAACTGAATATAAATTTGTTTATTTTGAAAATTAAGTATTTTTATAAAAAATATATTAGGAGTGAAAACTAAGTCACTGTTAACTAGTATTAGAATGATGTTGAAACTATCTTTATCGTGCCATATATGTTCATGGAATTAGTTATGTTTGTGTATTAAACAGTATGTCATAACCACATTTTTGACATTTGAATTGTATTAGTTGAGTACATTGTAAATAACATATTTAATTATTGACAGCAGACATTAGGGCTTGGTTTCTTATTGATAGTTCAACCTTGATTCAGCTTATTTTTTTAACATGTGCAAACGCTGTTTGAACTATTAATCGAGACTGAAAAATCAATAAGAAATCAGGACTAAGTCTTTGAAATCTAATGAATTATTTTCTAGTCAAAGTTGTAAATATGCCTAATTGATTATATAAACTTGACATTTATGTGTACTTACTATACGTTAGCAAAATCCTACACAGCAGAATGGTATGTTAACCTTAGACGTTTTATTTTAAGATATTCAAAAAGTAAAAAGTAATTTAACTTTGTCATTGAATTAAATTGTCATGATTGAAAGATAACACTTTGGGACTACTGAAATAAAGCATCGCTGTTGAAAGATAACATGTAGGGAATATTGAAATAAAGTATCACTGTTGAAAGATAACACAGGCAATACTGAAATAAAGCATCACTATTGAAAGATAACACCTAATAGGGAATATTGAAATAAAGCATCACTATTGAAAGATAACAGCTAATAGGGAATATTTAAATAAAGCGTCACTATTGAAAGGACATGTAGGGAATATCTAAATAGAGCATCACTATTAAAAGATAACACCGGAAATATTGAAATAAAGCATCATTATTGAAAGATAACACTGGGAATATTGAAATACATTGTCACTGTAAAAAGAAAACACGTTCAGATATTGTTCATAATTGTAGACATTTGCCTTTTCTTTCAGGTTATTATTTTTTTTAAAGCCCCACCATCCTCTCCCCAAATTAGTACTTTTAAAATGTGGATTATTTTTATGATTTTAGTTGACATTTTAATATGAGTTTAAATTCACATGCAAGCCTTCACTCTTTTGACCTTCATATGAATATGAATATACCCCGCCCCATTTAATCCCACCAACATTTTTCTTTTTATAATTTGCTTTAGTTACATTTCATCCCATTCTTTCAGTATATTTTGACCCCCTTTTCAAAATGTCTGCCTCTGAGTCTGTATTTGTGAAGCGTTCCCTTCAAAGAATCATTTATCAATTTACTATGACCATTAAATTCAACAAAAAAATAATTAGTCACATTATTATTATTATTATCATTATTATTAATACACTGTTTAGGTCACAAACGTTTTGAGGAGAAACATTCTTTTAATTGATTTCGTATAAGTATTGCGTAGTTGTATATTGTATTTTTAATTGTTATGTTTTTGTTACAATTAGATGTTTTTTTGTTGTAAATACAATATAATCATGTAGTCTGTATGAATATAGTGGTAACAGTGGGTATTTGTTAGTTGCTGCTGAATGCTTTCTTATCAATGTCAGCTGCTTTCTTGTATATTTGTGTTATGGGTCATTCACAATGGAGAGTGTTTTCACAAAACTAGTTAAGTCCAGTTTGGATAAATTATGATAACAACATACATATTATGTTTTATACACTGTTACACATTGAAACACTTACAACAGCATTGTTGTATAACAAATTTATTTAATATTTATTTATTAAATATTTAATGATCCACCAGTGTATTGGCTTTTAGGATCATGCCATAGTTATATTATTAAAAATATTTTAAAGAAATCAATGGTAAAGTATAAGTAATATACAGAAGCGTTGGAAGCAAATTAATATTGTGGAGGCGAATGTTGTCCCGATCCCAAACTCACACAAAAGAAATTATATATATATATATATATAATTATATATAATGTTTTATATATTTTTTATTTTGTTAAAAGAAATTTTGATCCAAATATTGAGGTGCTGGTTGCTGCCCCTGCTTCCACAGTTCCGATGCCTATGATAAAATGTACATACTTAAACGAAATAATTAACACTTTGGTATACAATGTTCTAGGTTTTGTCTTATAATGTTCTGTAATTCCCAATGCAGGCATAAGTTGTAGAAGCATCACGAAAGGTAAATGGCTTTTTATGTACCCTATGTGTGTTCTTTTATCCCGAGCTGAAGGTGAGGGATAAAAGAACACACAAATGGTACATAAAAAGTCATTTACCCTGAGAGATGCTTCTACAATGAACTTCTTGTTGATATGGTAAACTATATAATTAATTAATCAAAGTAATGCAAGAGAATAACAATTATCCACGCTCGGAACAGCTGATCAGTAAATTGTTGAAAATTACAGGTATAAGAAAAATTGGCACCACCCTCTGGGATATAATGGTTTTTAACGGTAAAATGGGGTTAAAAACTTTACATGAATGCAAGATAATGTTTTTTTTCTTCCAAAATTGGTATTAGACTATTAAAGTAGGTTTTGTAAAAATACTCTTCAACAGTTGTCAACATTTATTTATTACTTCTGGATGTCTTGAGAAGTGGGGTGCAAGGCAGGGCGACAAACTTTTATAAAAAATTGTGTTTAAAAAAAAAGAAGACAGAGGATATAATTATGTGCACTGTTGGATTCGTATTGCAGATATCTCACCACACAAATTCGCAAACTTAAAATTTAATATTTTTTCTCAAGATTTGCTATGATCAATTAAATTTTTTATGCTAGCCTTGAAACACCCAACCCACCTCCATCCTTTGAATGCTGTGTATGAAGAAATAAAAAAATAAAATAAAATTTAAAAAACGTTGACATTTGTGAATGACTCTTATGTTGGGAGAGACAGAGGTAGTTTTTTTTATTTTTCTGATATCAGTATTATTATTTTTTTTTAGTTTGTTTTTGTTGGGTTGTTTATTCTTGTTACTTAACATTTTATATGGATTATTTCCACATAACAATGTCTTCCAAAATATACATATGTATGTGTCGTTATAGTCTGATTATTATCATGTTTAAAACCACATAACTGTATAAAACAGTGTCGAAAATATACACACATGTGGGTTGTTATAGTCTGATTGTTATCATGTTTAAAACCAAATCACTGCATAAAACAGTGTCCAAAATATACATGCATGTGAGTTGTTATAGTCTGATTGTTATCATGTTTAAAACCACATCACTGTATAAAACAATATCCAAAGGATATATACAGATAAAAACCATGACAACCAGGTATGGCTAAAATCATTATGTTAGTTTTGTTGCTTCAAAGGAGATAGACTAGACCAGGATGATTTTTACTGCCAATTTTCTTCTTTTAAATTTGTACTTAATTTAGTTGTTTTGCCTATATTGTATTCGTGATTTTTTTGTTTTTCCTAGTTTAATTTTAACCTACCAAAAATTACTAACAGTCCCCAGAACTACTAATTCATTTCAGTTAATATTATTTTTGGTGATTTGTTTATGATTTGTTTATGACTTTGTTCTTTTTAAAAATATTTTTGTTAATAAATCTGTATACTTTTTGTTTCAGGGAAGGTGATAAAAGAAAAATATAAAAGTTTTTAAAATACTTCTCTTTGTTTATTTAATTTATTTAAAGCACACAGCAAAAATAGCGCCTTACGTTTCACGTACGTTCATGAACGTAATTTTTTCATGTAAATAGGTGGAAGTTAAACATGATAAAAGTATGTTTTTCATATAAATGTTAAAGATACGTTAATGATATACACAATAACATGGAAAGGACTTCTGTAGATATTTATAAGATTCTCAGTTACTTGGACACCATCTTGGTTGCTAAGGAAGGTATATTTAATGAGATTTTTTAAATATCCCTCATACATTTCTGAATCAAGTATAATTAAAATCCTACAAAGGCCACTTTTCTAATTACTTTAGACAACTGTTTTTTAATGGGTAAGAACATTTGCTACGAACACATTGTTGATTATTAAGGAAAGAAACACTAAATACTCATGTTAAACGTACGTTAAATACGCGTGGGGAGGGACACTAAAACGTAGGTGACCCAAGGGCAGCAGCAGGAACCCCTCATACTTTAAAAACTACGGATTTCGGCTACTTTATTTAGTCATAGAGCCTAAAAATATTTGTATTAGTTGTCCCCTAAAAAGGAGGGAGGGGGCATGCCCCCCACCCACTCCGCGGTGTATTTGCCTAACACCTGATACTTTATGTCTAGGTAATCATAATTGAACGATAAGACGTTGGCTTGACAAAATACTGGTATCTGAACCTCTGTATAAAATGCAAAGTGTTTTTTTGCTATTGTCTTTAATCATTTCATTTTATCCAGCTAAATGTAAATATCAACAAAACTAACATTTCTAGCTTTAAATGAATTCCAGGTAAGCAATGGATTTGAACCATTTGAGTGGGCCCATTTAAAAGTTTTCCCCGATAGAAATTTTAGACTCAGTCTATCACTGTATTCAAGTTATTTTTTAGCAAAATACTGTTAATTATTCGAAATACTATGTTATTTAATGCATCAATATATTCATCTATAGGTGTAGTAAAACTGTAAAATTGCCTGATTTTGTGATATATTGTTGTGTAACACACCCAGATGCTTATTTTTAATGTAATAGTACAGGATAAAATGTTTAAAGGACCGGTGGAAGCAGCGATTTAGAACTGTTTTAATAAAATAGGTTATTTTGAACAATATTTAAATCATTTGCATGGCCTATTAAAAATATATATATAAAGATAAATTTTAAATATTTACGAAATTAAATAAATATTTCCGCCATTTTTAAAAATTGCTACCGTTTCCCTAATTAGCCGTGTATCTTGAATATCCCATCAATTTGTTCAAACAGTTCAGATATTAAACTGAATGAAAATCATAGTAAATTTTAGACCCTTAATTAGAAATAAATATCAAATGTCTATTGTCAGTGTTATTTTCTTCAGCATATTTTTTATTTTGAATAAATTAAAGGTAATAGCGTACACAAAAAGTGATACTGGACACCATTCAATCAACTTCACATTTCTAACTAAAACATTTTTGAATCAAGAGTCAAATACCGGAGATGGTCAGATTTGTGCCTTATTAGCTGGATATCTGACAATTCCATCAGATATTTTCATATACTAGTAGTTCGATACCATGCAAACAAAATAGTTGTGTTTTCTTTGTTCTTCATTTGATAGTCAAATACATTATTTATTTATTTTAATGTTAAAGAAAGGTCGAAAAGTTTATTCACTGAAATATTTTATCAATTTTTTTTTTTGGTGGGAATATTGAAAAAAATATTGCAATATATGTTTAAATAGCATACACAAGAGGTTATTCTAATTAACAGCACATCCAAAATTGCCGCTGTTTTAAAAATGGCAACAATTTCCATATTTAGCTGATCATATATCTATACAATCCAGATACCAGGTTAATAATAAAACAAATCCTAGCGATGTTTATTACCTAGAGTTCTGGCTCATAGACTGTAAGGGTTGATCGTAAAAGCTTTATAATGCCATTTACACACCCTACCCGTTTAAAATATTAAGTTCCATATGGAAAAAAAATCCCGCCTATAACCTTGGATATTACAGTCCTGAAGAAACAAATAGCTTTGAATGGAATAGTGCACAACCGTTTCTAGGGTAGTCCAAAAATATCTGACCCACTTTTTACCCACTTGTTTTTATTTATTCCAATTATAATTTGGTTACGTATACCAACTTTGGGAACCCAACCACTATTAAAACTTTAAAATGTATACAGATCTCCCCCTTCCAGACATTCTGCATCTATCTCTGTAGTGTTGTATTCAATCGGCATGAAATTGGGTAGTTCGGCAGTTGTGACATGTAGACACCAGTCGATGATGCAGAAAGAATATTATTCGACATTAGGGTAAAACGTATTTTTGGAAAGTTAATTTTATTTTATTAATCTTTCAGCTTTTTGTGGAAATTAATGCCAGTTTAGTGGTTATCTAGATATAAATATGGTTACATATAGTTATCTATTTTTTTAAAGACTAAATGGTCGAGTGTGGACACACTGCCAGTCCAAAGGAACACTTTTGTTCTAAGCTCTACAAAGTGCTACACATTTCTGTGTATTTCGTTACAATCATTTAGCATAATCGAGTCCGGAATTGTCCTTGTCACCAAAACGCCTCCTATGGAAAAACAACTTTACTAACTCACCCCATTGGTTTTACATTTTTCCAATTTTTATTTCGCTCAAGCGAAGATGTCGGTGAAAAGTGACGTTATTCTACTGTTAACAAATTGAAATTTGTTTAACGACATCATTAAAGCACGTTGATTTATTAATCATATTGTTATTGGATGCCAAACTGTTAAATTAGGTAATTTTAACACGCAGTTTGGAGTAATCTACTTCATTTTCCCCTTAATAGCAAGGGATCTTTCATATAAAAGTTTCCACACATAAGACAAGCACAACCATAGACTTATATCGGTTTGTAGACTGTTGGTTCTATAGTGGAAAAATCAGAGAACGGGACCGCCAATGCACCGATAGTTCGAATTCGATTCTACGAACAAAGCATTTCAGGAGAACGATCTACGGATTAAGCTATATTCCACTCTCATTAGAAAACAAATATCAGCCCTTTTATAATAAAACTTTGTGTTGAGATCTGTTTGTATGTACTAGTTTGACGTGCTTATATCCAGAAAGATGCAAACACATTGACATAACTTAATTTGAATCTATCTAAAGATCAAGATACGAAACTGATCATTTTCTTTCAGTTCTTTCTCTTTATTTTTAACTGAATTTTTTTCTCGCGACACTTGATTTTAATACAAAATACTCGTGTGTTGAGTGGGAAAGTAGGTATTAAGTACTGATAGTCAGATATGTGATAATTTAACTAGTTGTCAAATGACCAAGTAACAAGGTAATCGGCTCTGAAGTCCATACATCATGTTAACACATTGTCGGTAACGTTATAAACCCGGAAATGTAATTAGTGTCTGACAAACTGAGTGAACACCTGTATATCTCAATCGCAGCACACCTGTAGCGTCACTGTGTGCAGTACGATCCAGGTTCAGTCTTAGTACATTGCGACTAACTGAACAACTACAAGGCAGTGTGAATCCGACTTAAGATTCATCCGTATTTACATAACAGATCGTCGCAAACAAAATGAACAGTACTGTTTTTCACCTGAGTGTGTAGACAGGTAAGATGGTTTAATTTGCATGTTAGTAATTATATTTTTAGAAAATAGATTTATAGAATAGTTTACGTTTGATATGTGTTACTTGTAATATTTTCACATTTTCTTCCATTTACATACACTTACATAATGACACAAGATACACACAAATTCATGATCTCTCTCTCTCTGTCTCTCTCTGTCTCTCTCTGTCTCTCTCTCTCTCTCTCTCTCTCTCTCTCTCTCTCTCTCTCTCTCGTTCTGTCTGTCTCTCTGTCTCGTTCTCTGTCTGTCACACACACACACACACACACATACACACACATACACACATACACACACACAGACCCCCCCCCCCACACACACACACCCAATGCGTACATTATTGTATATAGACAGTAATTGATACTGCACTTTGGTTCACAAGAAGAAATGCATGAAAAAATCACACATTAATTTATAACATAATATCATACATTAAAACATATCTACGAATTAACAAACTCCCCGAGTTTTAGCGTACAGCGAAACGCATTCATGCGTAGTTAGCTTCGCCATATGTCTATCGGATTTTACATGCAAAGACAAATATATCCGTTATATGAGTCCGAGCAGCTCACTGAACTAAAACATTAGAAAATATAGGTTGTTGTACTTGTTTATGTTTATATCCAGGTAAGGTTCAAGCACGCTGTACTGGGAACACAACTCAGCTTCTTATACTGTCTGTTCAGGGCAGATGTTAGTGTTAATAGAAGAAACGAAACCCGTTTCCGCCACACTAATGTGGGTACTCTTATCAATAAGCAGCAAACGGTATTTTACATTTACTATCCCGCAAAGAGGAGATACGATGGCCTTTGATAAACCAGTTATAGATCACTGGTCGGTGTAAGTGGTATACACCTACCCACTGAGCCTCGGAGCACTTACTCTGGGTTGTAGCAAGGGATCTTCACACAAAGGACAGTACATACGATGGCCTTTGATAAACCATTTGTGGGTCACTGGTCGGTGTAAGTTGTATAAACTACACACTGAGCCTTGCGGACTACTCACTCTGGCCGACATCGAGATTAAAAATTCCATGCCTCGACAGAGATTTGATCCCAAAACCTACCAGCCATGAGAATGATAGCTTAACCACTCCACCATCGAGGTCGATACAGTTTAAACGCATACTCCCACTGAACCTTGACCTAATTAATTTCCAAACAAAGAATTAATTTCAAATATATACATTTGATTTGTCCATAGAAATACTTCATTCAACTACTTACATACTACAACATCGCGCGTATTATCAATATTTTAAAAATAATAACGAATTATGCTCACGGACAAATAAATCGATAAAAAGAATAACGTTTTTTTTCCCTTTTGAGGTGTGACGTATATATTTCGAGTCACGTGACGGGTATTCCCCCGTTAGCCGTTATTTTAAAACTTCTCAATATTTTCGTAGCTGCAAAAATTTTTGAACCAATTTATTTCGCTCCACGAGGAGTTTCGATCTTGAAATTTGAAATTTTTAAATGTGAAAAATATCTATCTCCTCATCATGGAATTCCCTATACTATGGTTCAGTAAAATGTCTTGCCTGATATGAAAGCGAGATTTAGTATAACAAATGCATATAAGTTTCATTCGTAATCAATGTTTAGACCACAAAGTCCCTTAAATTCCATAGGACTATGCCTTTAAGATGTTACAAACTTTTACACCACAAACAAAAAAACACATATTATATATCGCATTATAATGATCAGACTTATGGCTTTAAATCATTTTAAAACAAAATCCCACATTACGTATCATATTTATAATCCTCCGAACCAAAAAGCTTCCATATCAGCTATTAATCATACAGAATATTATCAATAACGTTATTTAATCCCCTTTGTTGGTATTTGCCAATGGCTGGATTGAAACAAATATATATCACAGTTATAAAGCTTAGCTTAATGATGTATTATCCAGTAGCAGATCCATGAGACCGGACTCCCCCCCCCCTTTTCTAGAATTGTTTTTTTACATATTATATTTTCCGAGTGGAAGGACGTGAAAATTAATCCATTCACCCATTATATTTGGACCCCTCTTTTAAAACCCTGCATCCGCGCCTGTTTTCCTATTACTTACTACAAAGATATCTATGTATATGGCGATAAATCATTCATTAAATATCAGATAACGAAAACAAACAAGATTTTTTAATAAAATATAAAAATATATAACGCATTATAATAGCGTCGTTAGTCGATTCTGAAATCGATAATAATCCTTTTTAATGGTATATAGCCAATGTATGGTTTATTAATACAGAGTTAATGCATTGAAACTCGCAGAAGCACATGGTATACAGAGACAGAATATCAAACAATAAGCTCAAACGACAGAAACACTTTGAAAATACCAGGTGTTTTGTTTTACAAGCAAACAAATGTTTCACCTATATCAAAAGGTATGTATTTTTGATATATGTTATGGTGTTTTGTTTTACTAGCAAACAAATGTTTCACCTATATCAAAAGATGTGTATTTTTGATACATATGGTGTTTTGTTTTAGTAGCAAACAAATGTTTCATATATATCAAAAGGTACATATTTTTTATATGTGTTATGGTGTTTTGTTTTACAAGCAAACAAATGTTTCACCTATATCAAAAGGTATGTATTTTTTATATATGTTATGGAGTTTTGTTTTACTGGCAAACAAATGTTTCACCTATATCAAAAGGCATGTATTTTTGATATATGTTATGGTGTTTTGTTTTACTAGCAAACAAATGTTTCACCTATATCAAAAGATATGTATTTTTGATATATGTTATGGTGTTTTGTTTTACTAGCAAACAAATGTTTCACCTATATCAAAAGATATGTATTTTTGATATATGTTATGGTGTTTTGTTTTACTAGCAAACAAATGTTTCACCTATATCAAAAGATATGTATT